>JAHBCN010004517.1:0-63100 GCA_019359885.1 Listronotus oregonensis
ATTTTGATACTTTCATTAAAAAAAAATTTTAAACCCCAATATAGGTACTTTTTCGGAAATCATTTTTCTATTGTAAAATTTGTACTGCACAAAAGTATAAGCCCTAAACCTTTGTTGTGAATTGTTTAAAACGCGGTTTTTTTTTTTTTTTAAATTTAAAAAATTTTGTTCTATTTTCCGAAATGCGTAAATATTTCCATTTACTCTAGTCGTGTTTTAGAAACCCCAAGATGCGTATGTGTTGATGGTTAAAATTAAGATTGCATTTTTTTTTTTAAATGGTAAAAAAAATTTTAAAAAAACCATCAAATTGAATTTTTTTAGGTAAAAGAAAATTTTTGATAGGTTCGAAGTTTTTATTTGATATCGGGGTTTTTTTTTTTGTAGTAGTAGTTTAGAAATGACACGACTTTGGGGAAGGATCACCCCCCCCCATGACTAAACCAGACCATTTTTTGTGGATTTTCTGGGGTTTTAAAAAAAAAATGTGTATTTTTTTTGAAAAAGAAATACCTTTTAGAGGCAGCCTTGCCTCTCGGCGGGTAAAAAAGGGGGGAAAAGAAACAAACACAGGGGATCCTTTCTATTTCAACCCCCCTTGATTGTTTGGGCAAAAAGGTCAAATCACCCAAGGGGTTTTTAACCCCCAAGACCAATCAAAATTTTGGAGTGGAAAAAATTTAAGACCCTTTTTTTTCTCTCTCTAAAAATTTTTAAACTGTTTTTTAAAAAAGAATTTGGAAGGAAGAAAATTTTCAAAAAAAAGTCCTACAAAAAAAGGGGACTGATGGTAATAAACCACTTTTATTGCGATCGTCTGTCACGGTTTTTTTTTTTGGGAAAAAAATTTTTATGGGGGATCTTCCCCTTGTATTTGGATAAGTATTTTCGGCCGAAAGGAGCGGGTTTAAAAAAAAAATTTTTATCGCTGTTTCGGCTGTTTTACAAGTTTTTTAAAAAATTTTTTTTTTACAGGCTACTTATGTGGATACCATATAATAATAATCCGGGGGGGGGCTTCAAGAACATGTTTGAATATTTTTTTTTTTTTATTTTAAAATTTAAAATCACCATTAATTTTTTTTCCATATAATGCGAAAACTCCACTTGATGACAAGCAACTTCTAGTGTGCAGTGTTGCCAAATTGGGGTCTTTTCAAAAATTTTTCCCCCGCATTTTCACATTAAAATATAAATAAAAAAAAATAAAAAGCTGCCAAATCGGGGTCTTTTCTAATACGCCCCCCATTTTGACATTAAAATATAAATAAAAAAAAAAAAAGCTGCCCTAACTAACCAGAACTAACCATGACCGCCCTTTCTGGCCGATTTCCGTAGGGTCAGAATGGGCGGTCATGGTTAGTTCGGTTAGAACGTTTTTTAAAAAAAAAAAATATTGAAACATATTTTTGGAGCTTTCCCACCGGATTAATATTATATGGTATCCAAATAAGTAGCCTGAAAAAAAAATTTTTTAAAAAAAAATTTTTTAAACAGCCGAAACAGCGATACGGAATAATTACCAAATAAAATATGTCCTATAAATGGTACAAGTTTTTTTATTAATCCAGAATCAAAGACAAATGCAAAAAGAGAAAAAGCAGAACGAAAATGTAGATACAACTAAAATATAGGTACTTGCATACTATTATACACTTAGAAACTTAGCAAAAAAACTAACCAAAATTTTTGGGGATTGGTTCATGATTGTGAGTTAACTCACTCCTGGTTACTGTAAATTCGGCACCAACAGTATACAATTTAGCTAAACACTTTAAATTTTTCTTGATGCACCTCCAACGCACCCCCCCCATTTCTTTAATACGTCTCTGGTAATCCTACCAAAAAAAACCCCCCCTCGGAAAAAATTTTAAATTATGTCATTAGATGGTTTTTGCTTTGGCCAGGTAGGCGGGGGGATTACCGGCCAAAAATTTCGCCCGCCGTTTATTTGTATAATTTGGGTTGAGTATAATCATTTATATTTGTTTTTGTAGTGAGAGTTAGTCTGTGCTGTTTAAAAATTTTTTTTGAAAAATGTTTCGTCCTTGGGAAACTGCAACAGCGGCGCCCTGTGTTTTGTTTTTCCCCCTTCGACGACAGTTTTTCCCTTTATGCCAAAGAAATCGTCAGACATGTTCATCAGAAGCTGGTCCAAAGGGGTTGGGCTTTTACTCCTGCTGTAAGAGAAACCAGCGATTTTAAGGGGGCCGGGGGAAAAAAACAGTGAGAGTTCACATTTCGGGGGCCCCCAAATTTTTTTCCCCCAGAAAAAAAACGATAGTGGTGTTTCCCGAACCACTGATGACGGTGAGAGGGTTTTATAAGAAGAACTACTACTGTATGTACCCGGGGAAAAAAAGGTGCCTACTATCAGATCATTGCAAACAAGACTACGGAGTTTTCCCCCGAGATAAGGATATCAATTTTGGAAAAACCCCCGGGCACTTTTATCCAAACTAGGTTTCAAATACTTTTCCCAAAAATTTACAAAAGGCAAGTTATTTTGGGAACCCAACGGATTAGGCAATGGCGTTTTGAATATTTGACTGCCATAAGTGATTACAGGTCTCTACAAAGGCCAATAATTATTTGGATGAGACCTGGTAATACCCACGATACGCCCCGGCCCCAAAAAGGGGGGGGCCGATGGAACAGTGCGATGCCCCAAAAAAAAAAAACCATCGAACAAAGGAAAAAAAATCCCCCATTATTCATGCTGGATCAGAAGATGGTTGGATTCCAAACAGTTTGGGGCTTTCGGCGAAGACTCAAGATTCAAGATTCGTCGTTGGATTACCACCAAGATACTACAGCCGAATTGTTCGAAAAAATTGGGGTTTTTAAAAAACTTTACTGCCAAATATTCCCCCCCATAGTGTCATAGTTATGGACAATGCCAGTTTTTATAGTCGCCAATTGAAGAAGGTTCCAGGCTCTTCAAATACAAAAGCGGAAATCCAGGAATTTTTCTCCAAAAAAAAAATCTACTTTTTGAAGGATATAAAAAAAAAAAGCTTTTTTGGGTTTTAAGGGCATTTAACATACAGAAGACATATGTATGTGACACAAGGGGGGGATCCAAAGGACATACGTTCTTCGTCTTCCTCCTTACCCCTGCGTATTCAACCCGATTGAGCATATGTGGAGAAAAAATAAAAAACAAAGTCCGGACTAAAAAAACTAAACCCATATTATGTCCTTTTTTAATTGCATTAATCCCAAAAAAAATAGATGACCCAGACCCGATTGTTGGATGTTATAAAAGTGGGGGGGTTCATACAGGACACATACCAACATGAACCCCTTATAATTAAAAGTAGACCCGATAGTGATAGTGAAACTGAATTTTTTTTTATTGAAAAATATGAAATTGAACTAACATATTATTTCCTTATAGCTTTAATTTTTTTAAATTTTTAAAATTTATTATATGTATTTAAATTTTATATCGATATTTAAATGTTATTATAAAATAATAATTTATTGTTATAATGTAGACGACACTGACAGTGAAACTGAACTTTAAAAATTTTTTTTTTAAATTTTAAAATTTTAAATTTTTATTAAAATTTTTATTAAATTTTATTGTGAATATCCTTTAATATGCGATTCTATTAAAAAAAATTTTTTTTTCAAATTTAATCCTGACCTGCACTTTACCCAAACTTGCCAATACCTGAGATATTTTTACCTAAGAAGTTTATTATCAACATCAGTCCCCCCTTTTTTTTTAGGCACTATATTGTTGAACACACTTTACTGATGCAGTATGAGTGTGGTCAGAATCAACCCTTGCATGAAGACAACATAATTTAAAACAAATTCTTGGAGTTCACAAAAATAATAGAACAGAAAAACGCGTCTATTTAACGTGTCAAACTGTATAAAAACGCTGCATATCGACCATTTCGAAAATGACGTTGCCGCTTGATTAAGATGCGGTGTTGTCTTCCGCCCCCTAAAAGACCAGTTACAAAATGTACAGTAGGGTTATTTTACGGCCGCTCTGTTACGGCGCCACTCTCCTAGAAAACCATAGCTAAATACCTTTTTTTCTCTGTTCGCGTGCTCATTGGTCGGATGGGAGGGATATATACCCTGCCCACCAATGAGCACAGAGAGCAAAAAAGGGATTAGACTTATTGGCACTTTCTCTCTGGCACGCTGCCTGTGAGGTGGTTATATGTGCAAAAGTTATACCATAATCTATCTTTTTATTTCTTTTCTTGTAGTAATGTTTTTTTACACATTTTTGTTTGTTTACTCTAGAATTTTAAAACAACAATGCTTTACTTCATCGATTTAAATGTACCTAATGTAAGGAATTTTTAAAAATTATGAACCAGTTTTGTTCTTCTGTTGATATTTAAAAGTGCAAAAATTAAACATGTAATAAATTTGATCTCGTTAATGAAATTGTAAACATAATATTCTATGAAAAGCAGGATCGATACAATTACCACATAAATGTTATAGTCGGCTTAAACATAATTAGAATGAATCCGCGTGGATCGATACAATTTCCACGTAAATATTATAGTCGGCCCAAAAGTCATTACAATAAATCTATTGCCTTGTGTTCTGGAACGAATAATATAGGTAGCGGAAAGGATATTATAAAAAAGGCAAATTTTAAGATAGGACTACGGAGGGCTCCGTAATGTTAACCCGGTAATTTTTAAGGGCAAACCTTTTAAAATAAAATAAATTTTTCATTTATTTAAAAACCCGAAATTTTTTTTTCATATAAGTAAAAAGGGGGGTCCAAAATTCAAACCCAACATACAGGGTTATGAAATAGCCATCTTGTTTTTTTATTTTTTTATAATTCCAAAGTAGCCTTTAGAGAATGAATTAAATTGAAACAAAGGGATAATACACACAATTAATATTTTTTCATTTTTTTCCGATGCATAAGGTTTCATATTTATGTTTAGTAACAATAAAATTTAATTTAATTTGTATGTATTAGAAATTTGCGGTTTAAATTTAAAAATATAATAAAATTACATAAATATATGAAACAAAAAAGTAGTAGTATTCTGTTCAAGTCCAGCGTATATTACTATTTTTATTACATGTTGAAGTAAGTAAAATATATCTTTAAATTAATTCTGGTGATACTGAAAATGATCAGAAATTCGTTTTTATTAAAACTTAACGCATTTCACATTCTTTGTAAAACAATACACAATACGGCTATTTCACATGTTTTTTTAATGCTAAGAAAGTCAGTTTTTAAATTAATGCATACAAGCACAGCCTTCTATGTGATACAAGCGTTTGTTTCAGTTTTGTCCTAAAATATAAATCAAACTCGATATTAACATTTTATTTAAAATTTATAATAAGCTTAAGAAATTATAAACACAGATGAGCGAAACAAAAGGAAAGCTCTTTGCAAAGATATGTCCATAGTAGGTTTTACCAAAGTTTTTTGACTTAAATTTAAGACAAAAAACTTTTAACAAACAAAAAACTCTTGCTGAAATTTCAGAATTTATATACTTCAGCAGATTGTAAAATGTTTGACCGCTATGGATGCTTCTTAAGCTAGAAGAATACAGATTAAATAACTAACTTTTCTTTCAGTCTAGCTAATTAGACTTCCTGGATTTCAGAGTTTCTAGAGAAAAAAGAGAACCGACATAGGATGCCTAAACTTTATATGACTTTCTAGTACAAAAAAAAGACGAAAATTTTATAGGAATTACCTGTAATCACTGGCGGCTCGTGTCCTAGTATATCTGGAGGGCTCTTTTAAAAAAGAACATCGAACAATATATTTTTTAATATTAATACAAAGCATTTTAAAGGTTCAGATTTATGAGCAGAAAAAAAGGTCTGCTACAACAAACTATTTTTTCAGCCCCGTCTGAATCTTGTATATTATATTTTTCCATAAAATGCTGAAAACCCTTTAGAGAATGACTTTAATTAAAACAAAAGAGATAGGAAATAAAATTACCATTTTCTTATTTTTTCCGATACATAGGACTCCATATTTATTTTTAGTAACAATAAAATGTAATTTAATTTATGTAAGAAATTTGCGGTTTAAAAAAATATATATATTTGAAAGAAGAAAGTCGCGCAGCGGCTGCAGGTTAAGGCGGATGGGACGGGATCATGCAAAAATAATTTTCGCCACGTAAAATATTAAGGATTGAAAAGATTATACTCTTTATGAATATTAACGAAAAGTCAATAAAGTTAATTAAGATTTTAAATTTAAAAATTACAAATAATGTTTATTACATTTTGCTGGAGCCACTGCCTAAATTTTTCACTATACATATTTTAAAAAAAAGAGGGCAAAAATTTTTTTAATTTTTAAACAAAATTAACCCATTTTTTCTTTGAAATTAAAAGGAAATGGCATATGTAAAGTTATGACTAATAATCATTTTAAGACTAAATAAAACGTTACAATATAATCATAAATTGCTATTTTGTAAAAACTCATAAAAAATTTGTAATTTTAAAGTTATTACTCAGAAAATGCAGTTTCTTTTTAAATGTTACTTAAATTCCTAATTATAATGCGTGCGTTTAATTTTTACATTCTTTATTTTTTGGAGTGAATATGTGAGATACATTTTATTTTAATTAACGTTATAAGTCTGGTGGGTTACTTGTTAGAGTACGAGTTAAAAATTATGGACGAGGCGACGCTAGGAGCCGAGTCAAGCTAGTCTAAACGAGCAAGTGTAACAACTACTACCGGACATGTATCGTAATGTATTTTATTTCATACTGTAAGTCCGTTCTGTATTATTATTTGATTTCAAAAATTAAAAAATCACATTATATTCTGAAAATCGCATCACCTCTGTCTCTGTGACAACAGTCAACATGTAAAAGAAAATATCATGTTGGCATATTTTTGAGTGTCTAATTTGATTTATAAAAATGAAACAGTCCTTTTACCTCAGATCGTTGCTCTTGACATATCCAAAGCTTCCGATCAGGTCTGGCATGATGGGCTTTTTAACAAACTTTCTCTTCCTTCCTAATCCGACATTTTTTAATCAGTTACTGTAGATGGTCATTCTTCTAGCTTCTACCAAATTAATGCTGGGGTGCCCCAGGGCTCATTGCTAGCACCCACGCTGTTTTTCTACACATTACCAATCTTTTCTCTTCCACAATCAATCCCATTCATAGTTTTGCTGACGATAGTACCCTCCACTCTAGTATTCAATTTCTTAAGCCACCATGGTGTTCTCATTTAGAAAGCAAGCGCAGGTCAATACAGATATATCTCATTGACTGCGCTTACTTATCTTGGATTGGAGCCCCAAAAATCTTGTTTAGTTTAATGCCTCGAAAACACAGTCATGTTCGCTGTTGCGAAAAAAGTCTGCAAATGCTCATCCGTTACATACGAGTATGAGCGGCCAGGTTCTACAGAACAAAGAGTCGTTTAATCTTGTCGGCGTCACTTTTGAGAATAACCTCAACTAGCACAAACACATTACATCCATAGTCTCGGCAGTTTCAAAAAAGCTTGGATTCCTCTTTCGAGCCAGAAAGTATTTCTCTTCTTCCAATCTGTATACCTATCATGTATCCCAAATCAAACCCTCTTTAGAATATTGTTCTCGTGTCTGGGGAATGGCGTCCCCTACAACACTTAGCATTCTGGACTCCATTCATTCTCACTCCATTGTCTTATTAATGATCCCACGCTCACAGAAAGGCGCCCACCCTCGAGCTGTAGGGGGTCTGTCGCCCTTCTATAGGTATTTTCACGGCTTTTGCTGAGAGGAGTTTGCCAGTATAATTTCTCCTCTGGCAGCTCCCAACAGAGCAACACGTAGTGCAACTTTTATGCATCCTTTTACAGTTCAGTTGGAGAAGCCCCGAACACCCGCTTTCTTCGTTTCTTCATTCATACACTGTCAAGACTATGGTACCCCACAAAGTTTTTTTCCTCCCAATCTCCAAATATTTAAGTCCCCTGTGAACAAAATCCCTATTACCTCACTAAAGACAAAATATAAAAATAAAAAAAAGTCCGGCATGTGTTGCTTAGCGACAATTTCCGGCTCTGATATTGTAATGACTAACCTACCGGACTCAAATTGATAATCTAATCGAAAGTCTACCAGTATAAAATAAAATTATTTTCGGTAGTCCAGTTTGTGTCAATTCATATTTAATTTGGTCAAAGGGACTTTTCGATTTTCTGTACATTATTTTATCCCAAGAGTATATGATACGTATCGTAAACTGTTCAAGTTAATAAGGAGGACAGAGTTAAAGGCCGAAAAAATGTCAGGAGCGATTATTTTTACAAGTAAAGGTAGAAGCCCAATTCAGATATCTTATCCCGTATTTTAAGGTAAATGTTGCTTCGTATTAGAAGAATTTAAACAAAATTGTCTTTTAAAGAGGAGCTATTAGGTAAAGCTGTTAAAGTAGAAGGAACATTGCAATAGCACGTGTCTTAAAGCTTTTCAGTGGAAACTAAACAATTTGCGTTTTATTTTGTCCAGAACTTTTGCATATCGATACAATGGGTTTTACAAAGTTGCAATTGCAAACGCAGTATTTAGCACCAGAACCTCTCACAAAGTTTTAATTTAATTTAATTGTTTTTAGACGCTCATGTAATGAATAAACTGCCATTAATTGAAAACTTACTTTATCATAGTTGGCTACTGGTCTTTAATTTAAACACTTTTGTTAAATGCTTTTCAATATTACATTTTATCAATGACTAATCTATTAGTTGTTTATTATACACGTGTTTTAAATAATAATAAATTATAAAAATAATAAATCCCAAAATTATTTTCTAGTTTAAAAATAAAATTTTTTTTTTTAATTCCCTGATTCCATTTTCAAAAGTCAAAACACCTCTGATTTCTTACAATCCATTAAATATTTTTAAAATTTATAACAATTAAAAAACACAGGGCTAAAAAAACAGTCATTTGTAACTCTTACTCGAATGCTTAATTTAATTTAAAAAGCAAAAATTTTATGCGATTTTATTTAATGAACAGAAATATCCAAATTAAAACGATTTAATATCATTTTTTATTTTTTTTTATAATAAAATTTTATAAAAACCTTGTTTTTACCACATCCTTAATTTAACCCTTAAATGTCTTCCTTTTTAGTGGTCTTCTTTGTTTGTTTCTTTTTTTTTAAGTCGCCCTGACGGACCCCTGGGCGTGAAGCGTGAGCCCGTCTATTTATGTTGGTTAGGAAATATTCCTTTATATAATTATTTCTGATTTACATTTTATTTTGTCAATTATTATTACGTGGCTAAAACACTTAGTTTGTAAGGCCAAAGCTAGAGAAAAAAATAAAAAAAACGTTATTTTCTAGTTAAAAATATTTTTTTTATTCCCTGATTCCACTTTTCAAAAGTCTAACACCTCTGACTTGCAATACCATTAAATATTTTATTTATAACATAAAAAACACAGCTGGCTATAAAACAGTCGTTAGAACTCTTTATCGGTTAATTTTAATTTAAAAAGTCAAAAAGTGATGCGATTTTTTTAATGATACGTTTTAAATATTCCTAATTAAAACGATTTAATAAGGCCACAATCAATCTATTCTTTTTACCTTAGTTAACCTCGTAAATAGTAAATTATTTATTAAGCATATTATGAAGAACAAAGCATGGTTTGTTTACTCTATATCAAAAAATAATTTATTTTAATCATAATAAATATTCTTGTTTATACTTGTTAAATAGTATATTAATTTGTAGAAGTTCACTGCATAGTAGATCAAGTCGTAAAAAAACAGTTTCCAAAAAATTACAAAAAAATCATTCTCTTTAGAATTTTTGTCGTAACAAGGTAAATTATTTTTTTTTGGCTACGAAACTGTAAAAGCGGACAAATTTCTTTCCTAACCATTGTTTTTTAGTTGTTCATATTGTATTAACAAGGAGTGTTCACACAAAAGGAAAAATTTTAAATAAAATAATATTAGGTCCAACAGGTTTTTTATACTCTTTTGTAAGTTCCAAAGTTTTAAGAGGTAATAATTGTTTAGAATAACGATTAAAACAATATTTTGTTTAAAAAATAGTATTAATAATAATAATAAATCGTGACCGCTTTGATTTAACGTAACACCATTTTATGGGTGTGCTTGACGTCAGTTGTGTGGTTAACCCCATCTCCATTATTTGTTTTGATTTTGTATCCTACTACCAGAGCTGTGTTGTCAGTGGTCAATAGAATGATATATAAATCGGACAACAGGTCTGTATTTTAAAATATTTTTGCATATGTGCCCTTAATTGAATTTAATTTATTCCTTGTGTTTACCATGATTTTTGCGTTAAGATAACCCTTCTAGCCGATAGCAAAAATATTATATTAAATCATTTTCACTCGGCGTACTTCCGATATTTTTTTCGACATAATATAATGGATTCCCTTTTAAATCAGACACACTGTTTATGAGCTCTCCTAATAATTCCGCATACAGCGTACCATCTGGTAAACTTATCTATAATCTTAAACATACATTACATATTATGCTAACCTTGATGTTTTTAACAGACCAAATAGACTCGCCTTCAGTGATCTCATTGCCTGAAGCTGTACCCAAAATGACAAATTGTAATAACTTTGTCAGAATAAATATTAGCGAGAAAAGTGTAATTAAAATTGTTTCCTGTGATGTTTCAACTTCGTTGTGCGGTATTATACAAGGGAAAATTTCAAATATATTTTAAAATATTTTCGTGTTTTTCTTTAACGAGTTGGTTAGCTAAAAGAGTTAAGTACATTGGAGAGGTCAAATTTTTGCAGTAGGTAGAGGTTCAGTTCTAGAGAGATTGTGGCTTTAAGAAAAGAGCAATTTTCATGTGTCTACCTGTTTGGAAATGCTACATTTAGGAATTTGGTAACATTTTTTATGAAGTGAAAAAATATCCTTTGGTTTATATTTTATTAATTACGGAATATCCTCTGTACTTCTGGCATGGACCAGTAATTTTGTGCCTATTATTATTGCTGTTGTAAATGGGTTTTTGATAGGTTTAAATGATACTCGATTTAATTTCAGTGGGGATCTTCTTTTTGAGGAACATGTTTTACATGACTTTATACTTCGCGAAAAAGTTGGCAAATTGGGATGACCTTCATGAAACAGCGCAACTACTTCTTTATTTGGTATTCTTTCTCCAAACCTCGTACCTATTAGGATATTTTTTCTCTTATTAGAAAGGTATTTGCGTTGTAAAAAATAATAGGCTGTAATGTGCTACAAAAATGTTGTCGTCCAGTGTAATTGGTAAAGTAGAAAGACATTTTTGTAAAAAAAAAGCAGAAAAAAGCACAAAATTATTATTCCGACATAATAGTAATGCATGAATAACAAGATGTGATAAAGACGAGGACAAGGGAGCAATTTTTATTGTTTATTCGAAGAAAGAAAGAAAAAACGTGGACCCTAGGGATTGTATTACAAATTGGAGTCCCACACCCGAAGCCGAAGAGGATGGAGAGTGGAGAGATTGTAACACATTTTTGAATGTCCATAAAAGTCCCCGTGGAATAAATTTGCAAGTTAAGGGCCCTTTTGTTGTTTTCTCTTTTTTATCGTTTTTTATAACCCAGAGCTGACCACATCATTAAAATGGGTAAAAAAAATAAATGAAATATTCTTATTAAAAAAAATACTGACTATTTGTAATGCTGAGTTCGTATTGCAGACATGTATTTATTATTTTTAACCCCAGACAAAAAAAACAATGGAAAAACCATTGGGTCGCAGATTTCAATCCTTGCCCAAAAATATTGTTGTAAGAAAGCCTTGGAAAACATAAACATAGGAGTCCTTGTCTAAAATTTTTTGCAGTATTAAAAAAACATCCTGTATATTAAACAAATATTTCTGATGATACTGACCTCCATAAAATATGACTACCAATAAGAACTCGAACATGGATTTTTACCCAAATTGAGAAAGAAATTTATGTTTTTTTAATGTTTTTTCATTCACTTTTTCCTATAATTGTCACAAATATTTATTAATTTAAAAGACACGACTATTTATCAACCTGTAGCAATTGCTCCATTACAAGATAGTACTACGTTTTTAAAAGATGATTAAAAACGTGACTTTTCGTACACGTACTTAGTATTAAATCAAACCATAAACACATGTACGAAACATATTATGATGATTTGTCATCGATTCTCAACAAGTGGTCGCCATGTTTCCGAAGCAGCTCCCAGATGTTCCCG
Source organism: Listronotus oregonensis (assembly GCA_019359885.1). Classification (NCBI taxonomy): domain Eukaryota; kingdom Metazoa; phylum Arthropoda; class Insecta; order Coleoptera; family Curculionidae; genus Listronotus; species Listronotus oregonensis. The sequence goes on from JAHBCN010004517.1 coordinate 12,240, forward strand.
GGTCCCGAACGACCCGGTTCCTGATTTCCCACGAGTATTGGAATTCCCTGATATGTCGTGTAACTCGTGTAAGTGGTCCGTTGTATTATAAATAGAAAATTTAGATGACATGAGCGAGGTAAAAGTCGAGCCAATTTGAAGGTACACATACGTATGTGTCTTAAATTGTTTTCTGGATAAAGGTCGAACTTTTATATAATTTTTTGTGTTCCTTTTTTTATTATACTTATTTGTAAAACTTTTATTGCTTTTAGGTTTGTGATAATAAAAAATGATGGTTGAAAATATTCTCGAAGTCCAACAAATATCTTTGTTTAAAAATAATTACAAGAGTTATTTAAAAGAAAAATGCTTTTGCCCTAAACATGTCCCAGTTTGTTTCTCATTAAACAAACGTTTTTATCATTAAAATGACGTTTCCATGAAATCATTGTTCGTTTTATATATAGTTTGGTTTATCTAGCTCCCTTCTCAAGTTTTCCAAATACACTTTAATCAAATAAATAAATAAATAGTGGCATAAGCTAAAAATGTATCGAGTTCCTGCAAGTCACTTTCGGCCAATCTGGTTCGGCCCGCCCTGCCAATCGACGATGACGTGACATAACATGACGTTCTTCTCGACCCAAAAGGTCGCGTGACCTGCACGCTTAACTGTCAAGTTCTTCCTGTTATAAAGGCCTATTATTCGATTCGTGTATACTTCTGCTGTTCGTATATTTCGATGAGCTATCTTTCGTTATTTTCATTTCTTATTTATAATATAAACTTCTGCACGATACTTTTTCTTAGAAATTATTTTGTTATATTAAAAAGTTTTCTTTTTATCATTACTCATTCTTTTTACGGATTCTCCTGAAAAAATGTATCAAAATTTTATTCATTATGTTAATTAAACTTAAAATATGTATACATTTTTTTGTCAAAAAAATGAGTTTCTAGGACGCGGCCGCTTGTGTTATTTATTAAAAGTAGGTTTTCCATAGTTACCATACATTTTTTGTGCAGGTATTTTTTCTCAAAAGAAAATAACCAAATTTTTCATTATAAAAGAATATGAAAAATGTGTTGGACACAATAAAATTTTGAAATTATTAATTTCATAGATATTTTTAGTTTTTTGCAAAACCCCAAAAAGTAGATAATATGTTCCAGAAAGAAATTTGGCCTTGACCAAAAATTTAAAGGTTCGTGACACAAAAAAAAAACAATTCTGATATTGTAGAATTTTAAAAAGCATGTTCTAAATTTTGATTATTTCTTGGAAGGTATTTTTTACGGCTTATGCACGCACTGTCCAATGAACATCTACGAATTTAATATTTAAAAAATCGCAGTGCTAACCATATACAGGTGTGGAAAGTTCAAAACCGAACTTAAACACTAAAACAGAGTGAGATCGAATTTAAACAAGGACAAGGAATCGCCGTCTTCGCTGTTCGAAACAGCGCTTGACACAAGTATAGACACATTGCGAAGCCTTGTCTTACTTCTTTCACACAGTTAAAGGGGTTGTCCGTTTCTGTTTGATACATTACACTTTATCTCTATGTTCGGTTTTGGATTTTCCACACCTGTACTATATATTTATAAACAAAACTATCTAGTATACAAAAGCATATTCTTTAATTATATTTAGTCCTGGTTAGCAGTTTAAAATAAGCAAATCACGCTTTGATTTTTATTTTCATTATAAGTTAAAAAAAAACCTTTTTGAAATCTCTCAAAATTTAATTAAATTAAGTTGTTGCCGTTATATTTCTTCGAAAGGTATCCTTAAATCCAATATTCTGCTTTATTCTTGCAAACAATTTAGTTCTAAAAAGTTGTACTTTTTGAGGAGAAACTTTCTCATTATCATTATTTTTATTTAATAATTTCCCAGGCACAATCCCTTTTATTTTATTTTGTACATGACAAGAAACTGATAATTTTATTGAAAGAAGTTTAATTTATGTATATCTGACTCTATTTATTAATTTCTTGGGCTTATTCCCCTAAATTTTGTCTCTTACAGACAAAGAAACTAAGATTCTTAAAAAAAAAACTAGTATCATTAATTCCATTTAATAATTTCTTAAACTTATATCCCCTATACAGGAGGTCCCAAATTCGATAATCATCATTGGGATCTCGGAAATTTAAAGATATAGATTGATTGATTGATTGATAATCTAAATACACAAGTTGAGGTTTTGTCCGCCTCGACACTGCAGCCTACAGGGCTTGTTGTATCTCTTGTGTATTTGTTTCAGTTAAAAAAGGTTTGACACCTTAGACAGGTGTAGTAGCCCTTTTACTGTTCTTTTCTGGTCTCCAGCCTCCTGGTGGTTAGTGTCCACCATGAGGTTTTGATTTGTTCTCCAGTATGTAAGTGCAGGGCACTCATATATGATGTGAGAGGCTGTCTCTTCCTCTTCGTCACATAGTCTGCAAATGGGTTCTTCTCTATAGATGCCCATAGTGTGCAAATGTTCTCTTAGGGTGCAGTGTCCGGTTATTAATCCTGTCACTATTCTAATCTGATTCCTATTTAGTTTTAGTAGTTCACTTGTCAATGCTTTCGATGGTGATTCCAACATTGATTTAGTGTGATTTTGCCTTGGAATGTGGTTCCAGTATGACTGATGTTGTGTTTGAATCCACCGAGTCATGTAGCCACGAACCGAGGCTTTTGGTATTCCAAAAACAGGTTCAGGACCCACAAACATTGCTGCGGAGCCTCGCCTGGCCAGGGAGTCTGCATTTTCATTGCCCTGTAAGAGATAGATACGAGGTCGATTAAATGAAGGCAAAGTTGTTCAATTTGATGCTGATCAAAATGCCACCTTAAAAGTTTAAAAATTTTAAATACTTACAAAGATTTTTGAAAAAAAAATATTTTTTCGAATAAGTGTGATGCATCATTGGTTTTGGGATCCTAAAAGCTCTTAAAATACGTAATAAAAAATCCAGGGCCGTATTTAAAAAAAATAAGTTGATGATGGCAGCTCGAAGACAAAACGTCGGTGTGTAAATCTAATTTCACTGTCTTGTAGAACAGAAAAAGTATGAAAATGTAAAATTTATTTTGTTATATTTATTTAAATGGAATCATAAAAAATAAAAAAGAAATCGCGAATATTCCGTTTTTTCCAAAAATTCTGGGAAGTATTTTAAATTGTTAAACTTTTAAGGCATTTTGATTATCATTACGTTTCTCTTTAAGTTTTCAAGATCCAAATGTTAAGAATCCAATTTGAAACACCTTGTACAAGCCTTTTGTTACCAAGAAACCTCTAATTGCAAGGAAAGAACATTTTGTATAATTAATACTATTTATTATTAAAATGTTTTCCTTTAAAATTATTTGTTTCTAGAAAGGAACTTTATTTGCTCATTTCTGTTACTCAGTAAATTATTTAATTAAATTTGTTAAATTAATTAATATTTTCCCAGTAATTATATTGTTTTACTTCCGTTTATTTACGTTCCCTATATTCTTGTGTGAACTCTACCCGCATATCTGTCCTTGGCGTGGCCGCTTGCATTATCGTGAGGACGTTAATTAGATCGAAACCTTCCTATTTCGCCGGCCTGTGGGATAATAGACACGCCCAATTTTTGCTTTGCACACAAACGGATATCTAGTCCTTAAGCTGGTAAAAGTTTGGCCTCGCGCCAATATGGGGTTATTATTTGGATCGGGTCCTTAATAGTTGTAGTCTTTAACCCTTTGACCTTACGAGGTATAAATGTTTTCTTGTTTCAGTTTTTTTTTTGTTTCGCTTGCCTGTTAGGTAATAGTTTCCTTAGAAAAGCTTTTAAGAAAAGTGCACTGATAATTTAATATAGTGCAAACGACTTTTTGTAGGGCAACACACCTTTTGTTTTCGATAAAGGGCAGTGGCGTCTCTAGAGTTTATTTTTTTTCTAAAAAGTGATACATGGAACCAACACTCCAAATATGTACCAGATGCTTTTACATGTACAAGAACTTGTGGGTAAAAAACATATTTTGAAATTTGCAAAAAAGTTTTTTTTTTAATCTCTCTATTTGTTTTTTTTTTCGTAAATTTGATCAAATTTTATTGCCTGATCCCAAATTTTGCAAAAATATCCGCATTTTCATTTTTTTTTAAATATTTGCATAAAAAAATTGGTGAAAAAATTTAACTCGCTATGGTTTAAAAAAAACTTATACTTTTTCGAAATTTGGAATTTAACAATAAAATTTTATTAAATTCATATATAAAATACAAAGAGAGAATTAGATTTTGAAACTTAAATTTTTCTTTGGGAAGGCTCCCAAAAAAAATTTTTTTGCAAATTTTAGAATGAAAATTTTCTTTTAGTCCAGAAAACGAAGCTAAAAAAATTGCAAAACCTCACAATGTTCTCAAAATGTACAGATTTGTATGAAAATTTGGGATTTAGCTCAACTTAACCCTCCTTTTTAAAATCTATGTGATGTAGATTGGCGCTCTTTATTTTTTAGGGGTGAAAACCACCCTTTCCTGCTAAAACGTATAAAACTATACATTAAATTAAATATAGGTACATTAAATCTTGAGTTGAGTAAAATTTGACTCAAATAAGTTAAAAAAACTAATATTTTTGTTTCTGCAAAGTTAAAGGTATGTTTGGGTTCGTGTTCGTGTTTGTGTACTGTAGATGCGGTTTTTGGTATTTGTGACCATTTAAGCGATTGTTAAGATGTTGGGTTGGCATACCTATATATTTGTTTGGAAAATTTGAACACGGAATTGCGTGTACAATTTTTTTTTGTGAGGTGTTTTTCCTTTTTAAATTAAAAATATTTTAAAAATTATCAAAATAAATAAAAGAAATCTTTAAAGAAAGCCCTCCATTTAAAGGTGTGAAACGTAAAAAAGTAATTGTTGTTTTAAACTGTAAAGGAAACCTTATACCCAAGAAATAATCAAATAAGTTATTTATATATATATATATATATATATATATATATATATATATATATATATATATATATATATATATATATATAAAATATAAACTTATGTAAAAAGTGTTTTTGCTGGGAAATTTTTTCTTTTATTTTTTTATTTTTACCAACTTCTAGCCTGGAATTTTAAATTAATTGTATTCGTATTTATAACATGTTTCTTTTCAATAATAGTCAGAACATAGCGTCTATGCTTATTTGCTCATTCCGTAGATAACTAGATTCCCGACATTAACATTTTTCTCATTAGAAAAACAAATGTTCATTGTTTTAACAAAATCAGCCAGAGGTAACCTTGAAAGAGTTCATTTAAGACAATGTACTTAGAGATACCGTTTCGAGTTGGTAAAATTCAACGAGGAGGAACGCGTTCACATAGTTCGTTAAACTTTTAGGTATGGAAACCGCCACAGTAATTTTCTCGGTCCAAGTGACACACGAAATTTTACAAAAGTCACGAAAGCAAATGCAGTTTGAATTCTTTAAATCTTATTAATTAAAAAATGATTATTTTTAAATTATTTAAATAATTTTTTAATTACATTTCAAACCTAAACCGGTATTTTCATTTACGAGTCCTTGGTCCTCCTGGCACTGAATCTCAACCGAGATTCAGTCCTAGAAAAAGTAACTCGGATTCGAGAATATATAAACGTAAATTTCGCCTAAGACTACCGTTTCCAAAGTACAGTAAGTAGCAATTTATTAATACAGGTAGTTTGAAGGGGAACGAAAGCTCTCTGCGGGCAGCCGGTTCTATAGTCGAGATGAAGCAGTTGACATTTCGCATTTTCGCTCCAGTAGTATCATAACTAAAAAAAAAATAAAAACGTTTATATTGCCCCACAATCAATCAATTTACAATCCTACAAAATTCTATCTAAAAAAATGTCATGTCTGTATTTTATGTATTTGTGCCCTAGGTAACACTAGTGCCATTATAACGATACTTGGAATCAATGACGTTTCAAACATAATACAATGTCATATATGTCTGGTTGTGCAAGGTGGTTGGCTAAGCATTTTATAAAGTGTTGTTGGTCTATATTTTTATCCTATTTTACCTGATTAAAGTACATCTGAGCGTTTTTAAATCCAACGTTTAAACGCACGCGTTTTAAAGGTTACCCTAATACATCAGTCAAAAACACGAGAAATGTGTCTGATAACATTGCCAACCTTTAACCTCAATTTTTGCATATGTCAGGCATTAAAAAAAATTAAATGATTTGACATGAGTACTTTATAACGCCAAATAAAATATTACTGTACCAAAGGTTTTAAAAGCAATAAAAAAAATAGTGTAAATTATTTGTAGATAACTGGTCTTTAAAACACTTTAAAAAACTCGCTCGTGTTTTAAAGACCTTAATATCCACTTATACTTTAATATACTATTTATTTCGGGACAATATATAAAGGCTTATAGCCTAAATACTAACGCATCATGGTTGAATTAAAATAATTCGTGAATTTGCTCAATAAAATGGGACCTATTACGTGGTGTGACGACAATACACGGGACCAGGACCGAAGCGGTCCTATTGTATAATAACTTTTTTGGCCTGTACCCAACAAGAACAATACAGAACATAATATTTACGAATTTTTCCTGTATTAGGAAAATTACAGCAAAGAAATTTTACGCAAAAAAATCTTTCTCAAACAACACTTTAATGAATGGAAAATCAGCTGTGAATCATTTGTGATAAAATCCATTTTTATGCCTGATTTTCGTTTTTTTTTTTTAATTATTTATAAATTTTATGAATTATTTCATTACTGTAAACACAGGAAATTACGTTTAATTAGTAGTAAAAAAGTTTTATACTTTTTTTAGGATAACTATATTTTTCAGTTAATAGTTCTATTTTTACAAGCAATAATATTAATGGGGAACTTTCTTTTACACTTCCATAAATATTTCAGTCAAGATAACTACCTAACATTTTTCATTTTCTCGGGGTTTAATAATTTTTTACGAGCCAAAAAGCGTGATCAGGTTAATTGGCCAAACACGCCACCAAATGGCAGGCTTACAAGCCCGGCGATGTCGGTGAAATGTCGATAACTGTCGCTTGTCGTCCCGAACTGGGAATGTTCGGGAAAAACCACAAATGGTAACAAAAAAGGGAGGAAAATTAGGAGGTAAATGGGAAACTAAGCCACACATTTAGAGGACTTTCGTGTTAAATGAATTTCAGTCCAGAAGCGATCGATCATGAAACCAGCTAATTTTAAAGACGCTTTGAGCATTTAATTAGAAGTCTTCTTTAAGGTTGGGGATATTCCTATCGGATTTTGTATGGGTTAATTAATACCTTGCACCATGCAAATGGTGCAAGGTATTAATTAACCCATACAAAAATCCTGCAAAATATTTAATCCAAAGCTTTCGTGTCATTAAATTTTTCAAAAAATGAATTTATGGTTTATATTTTTAAATATTTCTTAAAATTTAGTTATACATACAGTCAAATCCGGTTATAACGACATTGTAGGAACCATAAAAATTGCCTCGTTATTTGTGGACTACGCTATATTCGAATCATCATAGACACTTTTTTACAAATAATACAACATAAACAGTTATTTACTTTAAACTGCCCTCCATTTAAAACAAAAACCATTAAGCTAGCGGACATTGCTTGCAAATTAATATAATGTGTATATGTCATAGTCAAAGGTCGATATGCAGTCTCCTCGCGGAATGACTGGTTTATCCTAGGTTTGACCAAAGCCTTCGGGCTAACCCCGAAATAAATTTCAATTTCGGCCTTTGACTTAAGTATTTTTAGTCAAACCTAGAAGCTCCTAACTAACGTCTTCTGCCAGTCGATTCTAGAAACGACTGGCAGACTCGAGTCAAACGTCGAATGTACTTGTAACACGTTTAAATAAGTTTATATTTGCGATTAGTTGTGGTTAGTTGTAAATGTAAGAGATCTGACGTATTGTGCCATTCTAAATGTCATAATAATGCCTCACCCTGTCAGAATAAAGACTAATTTTTTTTTATTTTAACTATGACAATATACTAACAATTTAACAAACTGAGACTTTCTAATACCTTATTGAAGTTTGACTGGTCAAACACCGATTTCATTAGAATAAGTTTTAACTTTGCTGATCAAATTAGTTTCTCCTAGGTTTGATGAAAATGCTTTAGTCAGAGGCCGAAAAACTTCATTTGTTTGGGCTTTGACTAAGACTTCAAGTCAGACCTGAGGATTGAGTAGTCAAACCTAGAAACACCGGAGCTTCGAGGATTGACTATAACATATACGTAAACAACGTCCGGAAATTTTTCATATTTTCTAAATTTTTGTTTAAAAATCAATAGACAAAGTAATTAATAATGTCGCTATAGCCGGATTCGTCGTTAAAAGGTTTTGGGATTGTCGTTATAAGCGGTGTCGCTACAAACGGATTTCACTGTATTTATATTTTAAGCCTAATAATTAAAATTTGTCACTAAAAATGTTTTTTTTAATTTTCTCTTATGATCTATACACCTCTGCATGCGCAAAGAAAGTATGTTTTTCAGTCCGCTTGACACGCCTTCAAAACATGGTGTTTAAATGCATCAACGACTTTTTTGCCAACGAAAATCGTTGTTTACTCAATTTATTCTTGACGCTCGGAAAAAAAGAAATCATTTGCTGCCAAATCAGGACTCTACGACGAATTCATTCAATTTTTTTGCTCAAATAATCGGTTGACAAGAGAGATATGTGATAATTGGTATTGTCTTACGTTCCATAGCTAACCATTTTTTTTCTAACGCGAACAATTTCTGTTAGATTTGGTTCATCTTAAAACAACCATCTACTACTGTCGTCTGTGCCTGTTGTCTCCATCTCACGGTATCTCACATGACGATTTTGCATTATTGGTTTTTGCAGAGCAACAATGTTTTCTGACACAACAACTAATTTTGAACGACCTTTTTCGGTCACATTAAAAATCGTAATAAAGCTTTAAACAAAAATTTAACGTCATAAAGAAAATGCACAAAATGTGCAGATTAAAAACTCGAAAGATACACACTTAAAAGCCCACGTCCGTAAGATAATCAAAATGGACATATGTACATATACATACACCCGTGTCTAAAGTCAGGACCAGCCCCCCTTATTTTTAAATCGTTCGGTATGTTTTCATAAAAACTTGAGGACTTTAGTAAGACAACGTAAACCAAATTTATGCAAGAAATGACGGATATAAATGTCAAACTAAGAGTTTGGCGCCATTTAAAAAAACATAATTGAAAGAGGTGTCGAGTAATACCTTATTTGAAAGGTCTTTTCTTTCTCTTTTCATCCCCAAAGTTTAACGTCTCTGTCACTTTCCAAAACAAAATGGCAAAATTTCGGAAGTCCTTAAATTTTTTAAATTATATTAAAATTTATTACTTTTTAACATTTTGGAGACTTTTCGAACTAACTTCACACTGTTTTGCTACTAAAGATGTTAATTGCATTAGATTAAAAATTTTGAGCTATTTTTAAACAAAAATTTGGATTTTCGTTGAATTTCAAAACCAGAACTTCCGAAATTTTGCAATTTTGTTTTGGAAAGTAACAGAGACTTTGGAGATAAAAAGAAAATAAAAAGACCTTGCAAATAAGGTATTACTCAACCCCCCTTTTCATTTATTTTTTTAAATGGCGCCCAACTCTTAGTTTGACATTTATATCTGTCATTTTTGCCTTAAATTTGGTTTATGTTGTCTTACTAAAGTCCTCAAATTTTCATGAAAATATACCGAACGATTCAAAAGTTAAGGAGGGGGGGTCCTGACTTTAGACACAGACACACTGCATTTATTTATTTAAAGATTTTGTAGAGGTTCTAAGTCCCTGATTTCTCATGACTTAATAAACTATAAAAGCTCTTTATACAAAAAAAGTACCAAATTTTGAGTAATAAATTCAGTCATGCAAAAAATTACCCAAACTATCCTCTACATATAACGTCCTTTTTTGCTTCGGATATATTTTTTGCCCACTTAAAGCGAAAAGTGGCATTTTCCGCTCTTATAAAGCAAATCTGTGTTATTTGTCTGAATTTTAAGTGTTTACCTGTTTGTTGTAGTATTGTAGATGTTATTGTTGCAGTTCAGCTTTTATATCATTATACAATTATAAAACGCCCCTAAAAATATGTTTTAATACCTTGTATACATTTAATAAACAATACAGAGCCACCCCTAATTTTGCGCCGAACACACCCTTAAAATGGCGCAATAAATACGGAAACGGCGAACATTTTCCGTCGTCAGGAAAACCATTTATCAAGGAAGGTGCGGCAACATAAACGCGGTAAAAACGGACAGGGCGATGTCCGACAAAAAAATAAATTTAAATTCACCCCATCGCGCTATTGGAGGGCGGGTAAGGGTTGATAATGCGGTTCCGATCAAATGTTAAAGGTTTTCTTTCCAATTAAAAAGATATATAGTGCCCTTTTTTTTGCCTGTATATTATGTGAGACCTGGTGTGAATAAATGAATGTGGTAGTATGATTTGCATAAAATATATGAAATTCGATGTCCGTTGTTTTTTTACAAAAATTATATCTTTGGGAATGAAAACAGCAAGACTTTTTTCTCCCTAAAATAAGTCATAAAAATATTGTGTAAGAATGCCTTTATTCAGAAAAAGTCCCCTTTTAAAACTTCTTTAATGTGAGAAAACGAGGGATATAGATCTAATAAATGAAAGACTTTTCCCTCCGTGATAAAGGCATGATTTTACCGCGTCTCAGCAATCCTTATTCCGAATATTCTTTGAACTTTGTAGGTTCCGAAGTAAGACTTATTGAAGGCTATGCTGGAAGTGCAAATTAAATTTCTTAAATTTTATAGAGCCTTCTCCTCAAGGTTGAAGGTCTACCTATGGGTCAGAATAAAAGGTGTTTGAATCACCTATAACGTAAAAAATCAATTTTGGCACTTTGTGGGCAAAAAAGGGTGCTACGAGTCACCCACAGATGACTCCCGTTTGGTTCCAGGGAGATGAAAACTTAATTGTTGCACGATGCAGCGGTCTTTTTAAGATTCCAAAGCAAGTCTTTATTTTTCGAAGGCTAAAAGGAAAGGGGATATGAAGAGCCAGAATACCTCCGTTGAATGTTGTTTCGCCTGAATATTAGCTCAGCCTAGCTAAGATACGTCCATCATAACAAAAGGGTTCCTATCTTCGTTGGTTTTCAAAAAATGGCAATTTAAAATATTTTAACCACCGCATATTATATGGAAAAACAAATAAATATTAAGGAAATTTAATATGTTTAATTCACCTTTTCTTGGAGACTCTGTCCGCCAAGGTCATAATAATACTACTTCTGGCTTTACCGGATGTGCTGCGAAAATTGACTTTCCTAATAATGTTACTTTAAAAGTGATAAAATAATGGCACGCATTAAACGTTTGATTTAAATTAGGCATAATATCTTTCTGACCATTTATGTTAAGACTTTTAATCTAATTCTAATAATTTCTTTTTTATTTTCTCATATCATTGCATTATGTGTGGTCGTTTGGACATTTTCAATCGACAATTTTTCAAAAAGCAACAAAGATATGTATAGGACATAATACAAATTTTATATCAAGAATGGGTTGTAGAATTTGAGTTTTTAAACATATGTTGGGTGTTTTATATAAAATGTCAATATTGACGGCACTTCCGGTTAAACTGAAAGTGATAGGCAGATGTTATTATATGCAAAATCGGCATCAGATGTATCATCCTCAAATCTACAAGCGTTATGTTTTGATTCGAGAAAATAAAGGCTTGGTAGTGATTTCATTGTTACCCGGTATATTGAAACAAGAAGCAAGTGTTGTTATAGAATAGTGCGAACCATTTCTTTTATTTCCTGCATTAATTTTGCAACAATAATATGAATAATTTTATACACTGACCTTTTTGTAGTCGTTCTCATTGTTATAGTTTTTTTTTTCTGAAAGACGGCTGGCATTCATTATTAAAGTCACGGTTAAGGTTGATTTTTCCCATCATATTGTATTTTATTCAGACCATTTGTTGTTTGTTTGTCTTGTCTTATTAGGATTAGAACATGTAAGGCCTAGAATATTACCGTGGTATCCTACTTTTGTGGGAAACAAAGCACTTATTTAGGAAATAATTTTTGTTAATCAAGAGAAATAATGCATTTGGAGTGACACTAACAGTTTTTAGTATGTTTTATTTGGGATACTAGTCTTACTACTTTTTGGGAAAATGGGACCTCTTCGGTCCGGTTCCCGGGGTATAACGAACTGAGCCTGCTCAGCCCTTTTAAACCATATGAACTTGCATATCGCCTGCAACAAAAAAGAAGAAAAACCCCCAAAAAAACCCAAAATTCTAAAATATTATTCTACGTTTCGGTGGCAATTCGACCACCGTTATCAAGATGAAATTAAAATAAAAAATTGAACTAAATTTTAAGAAAATTTTGCTTTAAAAACTTAGAAAATTCTGTTAGCGTTTTACTTTTTTATGAGGTTTTGTCTTTTGTCTAATTTTAGTCTGAGTACTTTGGAAGGCCGAAATTTTTGGATAGGAACTTGGCCCTCATTTTACATAGTGTTTGTGGTGGAAATATTATTACGCTATATATCTAGGATTTAAATAAAAAAATAATTCTTTAGACATAAAGCTGGTATAGCTAATTACAAAATATTTACTTTTTGAAGATAATTTTTACTATATTGATTGTTAAATATGTTATATAATTCAGGACATTATATAATTGGTATTGGTGTTGGTATTATTGTTATTACTATCTTTGTTGAATATTGTTTTAATTTCCGTCTTTTTTTTCAGGTAAGCCCTTTAATTTAGGCCGTAGAAGCTATAGTGAGTGGTAAGTTATTAGTTATTAAGGCTTTACGGCTTCTTAGATTTTCTTTGCTGCTTTGGATCAGGGATGTTGCGAATATTCGCTTACGCATCTGCAATAAATCAATGCGGAGTTGCTCTACAAGAAAGATATTAGGTAGGGGGTGAGTGGAGCGTGCCGTCCACACGTGATCATTGACTAATAAGAGCGAAGATTCTGTTTGGTGAGAAGTTCCTACTCCGACGCGTTTGTTATGGTGTATCATGTGTTTATGATAAATCAGTCATTACATGTTTAGTTCCTTTTAACGTATGAACTCTATGAACATTTCGGTTAATAAGTATTCCAAGGGAACAATTTTATTTTTCAGTAGCGTGGGTTTAATTCACGAACCTCTGCGTAACAGACTTGATCCCGAGAAGGCGGCAATATTGCTTTTTATTAAATAAAATGCTCCATTTTTTAACTTTCACACTAAGTAATTAGATAGGTAATAAAATAATTAATATTTTTCGTGCTATTTTACTTCTGCACTTTCTTTAATAAAAAACAAGATCCGCATCCGCGGATGTGGGCATTCAAAAACCGATCCGCGTAGTCTCTCCGGATGGATGTAAGTTTGTTATGACATGTTTCTTCTGTCTTGATATAATAAAGAAAAACGTAGATAAATAGTTTTGGGTTAAATATTATCTATAAATTTTGGTGCCAGAATTGTCAAAAAAATAACAACACAATCAAGGCAGTCCTCATTTTTTTTTTACATTTAGACACAAAACACCGGTCAATGGTGTGTTTAAATTTGGTTTTAATTAAAATGTGTTACTTTTTGTGCGAAGATAATTTTTTTAAATATTACTTTTATTTATGTTATTTTTAAGAGCATTTTCCATTACCCTCACAATTTAGCTTTCCAGACAAGGAAAAAAAAACAACGACGGAAATTAAGTTAACCGGTTTTATTATTTAAAAAAGTCAAACGTCTAATTAAACTTTTTTTTCCACGATGCCGATGGAGGAAAAACAAATTTCCATCAACCGAAGAAAGAAATAAATATTCTTACTGTGCGAAACCCTCGTCATTCTAGACTATAGATCTCCGATCCGACCTAGTTACTTGGTTTTGGCTTGATTAAAAACAGACATCAGCAGAATCGCTGGTTTCGACGTAATGGAAAAGAATCTAATATTCTTATTTGTTTACAAGAACTGATTTCAGTTCCATCTTAAAACAAAACTTTTTGGTTTCCATTTTGACATTTAAAAATCAGTACTTCCTCTTTTTTAAAAAAAAAAGGGGAAAAAAATTTAAATTTACTATAAAAACATGTTTTTGTACAGGCTGTTATAATAAATATTATCGTTTTTTTTATTTTTTTTTAAAAATTTTTAAAAAAAAATCTTAACAGATTTATTAAAAATGGCGTATTTGGGTTTTTTTCATTTGTTAAAATTTCAAATAAAAATCAATAATAATCTATTTTAATAAAATATATTTTTAAATAGAATTATTCAAACTATTTGACTATAACAAAACTTTTTAAAAGTCAGGTAATGTTATAATTATTTATGGGTTTTTTATAAAAATGGATTTAACCAAAAAATCTTTTTTGACAACAGATTTTCCCTTTAAATTTAATTATAATCGTTAATTTTAGTTTTTCCATCGTTAAAAAAATACTTTTTGAGATTTGCCAAATTGCAAATTCAATAAAAAATCAGTATTATCTGTTTTATAGAATAAAACGTTTGATTGAGAACGAAATTTGAATTATATTTACGACTTGAAGAAAATTATCATGGTTAATTTTTATGCACGAGCGGTTTTAGGGGAATATTTCTAGAATGGAGAAATATGGAGTATTATACTATTGAAATGTTTTTTTTTCATACAATTTATAATTTTATGCTAACATAATTAAAACTATAACTGAAATCGTTTTTTAATACTTTATCCTATTTCTTCATCGTGTACATGACCAAATAGACTCATTTTGACTGATTTTACGTTTCTAATTTACAATACAAACAGGTTCGATTGTTCTGTGTTTGTAAGTAAGTGGAAAGGAAATACCACGTTGTCTAGGCAACGTGAAATTTCCGCTGAAATTTTTTAATTTTTAACGTGTCTTGTGGGAAAATTTATACTTAAGTGAAATATTCACCAAAATTTTTGATGAAATTTGTGATGCTCATGCGCACAAATGCTAATTTTGTAAACAACTGTTGGATTAGTTTAACATAACCTAGAAAGGCGTAAAGTTAATGGATAAACAAAGGTTTTTGTGCTCTATAAAATAAGGTAAGATATAGATAAACGGAAGTTGTTACTATTAGGTATGGCAACAGTTAGCTAGTTTCATTTTACTTTATGAAATTCTTCTCAGTGACATTACCGACCCCGAAAAAAGTTATGTGTCGATTCATGCGCAATTTCTCGAAAATAAAGAACATGCTTAATATTTTTATATGTTTAATATGTTTAATATTTTATATAAAATTATTGAACGTGTAATACAGAAAATAATTACTTTGTATCATGTTTTCTAGCTTAAATTACTTAAGGTCACTGTGTTTGCGAAAATGTGGTAGAAGATCATTTTTGGGTCACTTTTTGTCGTGTTTCTCGACAAAAAATTCTGGGCTGATCAGTCTCTTAGCTTTCATGCCTTTGGATGTCCAACCTTCGAACATTAGACCAAGCCTTATCTGTTTTTGGATGGATATACGAGGTGGCGGGAATGTTTTTGCTGGAAACTCTTTATGTATATAAAAAAATGCAGATATCCTCCCTTTCAGAGAGGCCCAAAACATTTGTAAAATATACAATTTGTAAAAGATATCGGAAATTTCGTTTCCATTTTAATCGCTCATAACTTTGTAGGTAGGTACTGGTTCTAGATAAAAAATTGTCAAAAAAAAGTAAATTTGCTACAAGATATAATTTGTTAGAACTTGCAAAAGGCATTATGTGTGTTGCAAAATAGCAATAAACAAAAAAAGACAAAAAGACCCAAATTTTTTGCGTCACCTTTTTGGACCGCAAAACACCTTATGTCGTTTAATTCGGTTAGATGGTTTTTGCGCAATAGTTTTGCAATCCAATTTTGTTTCAAAAAAGTGTCAATTTTGCATTTTGGGAAGGGTCCAAAATAGGAAACTTAGACATTTGTTTTTACATACAGGGTGCCACAGATTCGAGAGCATGCATGGGGATCTCGGAAACCGTAAGAGATACAAAGTCGGTTAAATTATGGCAAAGTTGCGCATTTAGGTGCCTAATAACATGCCGAGTAGAAATTTGTAAAATTCCGAGTACTTCCGGAGATATCCGGAAAAAACCGAAATTTGCTGATTTCGTTTTAATTTTTTCTGCGTTATTTAAGAGATATGGAAAAACAAAAGACACTTTCTCATGGCCTTTTTTTAAAAGGTCTACAAAACAGCGTTAAGAGTTTTTTCCGTACGCGTTTCGTTTTCGTTAGACCATCATCAACTTTATTGTTTTAAATGCGGCACTCAATTTTTATTGCATTTTTTAAAGCAGTTAAAATCCCAATTACAATGATGTATAACACTTAATATTTTTCTGTTAAATAAACATATTTTCCAAAGAGACAATGAGTAAGACAAGGAACCAATCATTTCTTATAGGGGCGTTCCATATTTGTTAATAAATATTAAGTGTTATAAATTTTTGTAATTGGGATAATAAAGGTTAAAAAAATTAAATAAAAAACCCAGGTCCGTATTTAAAAAAATAAAGTTGATGATGGTCAACGAAAACGAAACGTCTACAGAAAATCTCTAACCTGTTTTGTAGAGTTAAAAAAAGTGGCCATGAAAATTCTTTTTGTTTTTTTTCTTTTAACATCGAAAAAAAAAAAACGAAATCAGCAATTTCGTTTTTCCCGGGATTCCCCAAATTCGGTTTACAATTCTAATCTGCATGTTGGTGGGCCCTTCCATTTCCAATTAACCATTGTTCCAGGTTTCAGTCCCCTTCCTGTTTGGCACCCTGTATACTAGAGATGTCAAGCTTTTAATTTTTTTTTTTTTTGATAAAAATCGGATGGGATTTGGGTGCCTCAGCACTTGTTAAAAGTTAGATTTTTTTTGCTTAAAAACAAATTGAATATCTCGCCTATTGATAATTAATAATTTATTGATTGATTAATGATGATCGGAAATTTTAACTCCTTAGAAGGCACAGAAATAAACAAACCTAAAAATTAAATAATTATTTGCATTTGAATGAGCTTCTGCTGCTAAAATTATATATTTTTTTAATTCTATGGTTAATTCTTAATTTAATTTGCGGTAAACGGCTACTCGAAAAACGTTGCGAAACCGAGTAGCTGTTTACACCACCGAGATTCAGTCCGAAAAGGGTAACTCGGATCTGAGTACTCAAAAATGTAAATTCTGTTTAAGTTTACATATTATACTAGATAAGGAGTTAAGACAGACAAAGGGATGCTTTGCTAATGCTGCGATTTGCATTTCAAAGGTTACATGGCTTTAAAAATAATAACAACGTTAACCGACGTACGTAGATAATATTAAGCATATAACTTTTGTTGTAATCTTCTTTAATAACAAATTTTTTATGTTAATAAAACCAGCGATTGCTTACTTTGGATGAACGTTTTTAGTTCAGGGCTCAATTGATTCTAATTAAATCGACTGAGTTGACGAAACAATTGACAACATATCAACAGTTTAATTAATTTCGCATTCATGCTCACAAAATCAAACGTTATTGAAATGTCTAACATGTTCTGGTTACTCTGTTTCATAATTTACAATTAATTAGGTTTGAAAATCACTGCTTGGTGTATTCATGGATAATATTTAAAAAATAGGATACCAATGCACTTGTTTGTGGTAATATAATAGCTTAATGTAAATAACTGTAAGCAGTATTAAATTACTAGTTTCTTACAAGTTTATTGTAAGGTTAGTATTATGTTTTTAAATTTCATTTGACCCCACGATGTTGAGTTTGTTATGGTACGTTTCACAATAATTCGTTGATTTCTTGACTGCAATAACATTTAAATTACAACCCTCAGTGGAAAACCCAACCATAAATAGGTTGCCTGAAATATCTATTGTGTAGGCACCTTTTGAAAGGGCACAGTTCCTGTTTACCTACTAATATTAATAGTTTAGGTTAGCTATTTTGGATGCTCAATAACACACAACAAAACGACTGATGAACTAAGACGAAAAGCCTCTGCTTAATATTCAACACCTGCAATTTGCCTATAACCTACAAAATATACCAATAAGTAAGTACAATAATAAATATAGAAAATTGTAAGTCCAGACCTACATGCGGGTACCCAAAGTATATTGAGTTTTACGACTAACAGTAGCAGGTAAAACGAGAAATCAACGAATTATTGTGGAACGTACTGTACTTTTTGGTGCGCTATATAAATTTTTAAATTGTTAATATCCGAAAACAAATAGTTTTACTCTAAAAAGGTGCTTTTAATTTATATCTGTCTCTAACTTGGAATACATTCAATAAATCAAAACAATTTATTTTTTGGATCGATTAGTATGTTTAATGGCGTTCTTTTTTATAAAAGATTTGTACAGTATGTCCTAGATTGAGTTACGACGTTATCATCGAGTATTTTTAAATCGCGTATCAAGTTATACATAACCGCCCACTATACAGCTGTATATAAAATTGAAAAAAAAACTTGTTTACTCTTGATCGTGTGTCATAGACGTCAAAATTTGATATCTGTCATCCTGTTTTGATCGTTTGGGATGACGATATGAAAAAAATTAAAGCACCTTTTTTGTTTGTAATACCATTTAACGTTATCTAGTTTGCATGTACAGCGAGTTTCTAAAGGAAGTTATACATTTTTTTAACCCAAATTTTCAGCATGTCTTGAAAAACCTTATCAATGTGAGTTAAATATGGTTTATTTTTTAAGTAAAATTTGTATTAATAACACTAAAATCTTGGACTTACATTGATACACAACGTTTCGGTTAGTGATGTATCTCCAACCGTTTTCAAGTAATAACTAAAAACTATTCTTAAAAGCTACGACTTATTACTATCCTTTGTTCACCAAAGCTTGACCGATTTTTCACGGTTCAGCAACGGCTGCCAGGTATTCGGAATGTCCACACTAGGTTTGCTAAATACATTTTGCCTTTTTGCAATTATTACAGCTTCTTGACATTTTCTTTTCTTCCAGTGGGAACTATTTTTGCTTCCGACCATTGTATGCGGTGTTGTTTTGACCATGCGTGTTCGCCAATGCCTGATTACCTACTAATATTAATAGTTTAGGTTAGCTATTTTGGATGCTCAATAACACACACGAAAATACCTTGACAAACTCCAAACGACTGATGAACTAAGACGAAGAGACTTTGCTTTATATTCAACAACTGCAATTTGCCTCTAATCTAGATAATATACCAAGAAGAAGGTACAATAATAAATAAAAAAAATTGTAAGCCCGGACCTGCATGCGGTTACCCAAAGTATATTGAGTTTTACGACACACATTAAAAACGAGAAATCAACGAATTATTGTAAAACGTACTGTACTTTTTGGTGCGCCATATAAATTTTTTAAATTGTTAACATCCGGAAACAAATAGTTTTATTCTAAAAAGGTGATTTTAATCTGTATCCGTCTCTAACTTCGACGTTTTATCTCGTTCCATATGTTTTCTGTGTTCTTTAACTTTAATTTCGAGTGGTTTTTCTTCGTTGTATACAGGGTTTTCCCGTATAATTGCGCACCCCTTTAAAATCTTTATTTTTATAGATAGAAAATTTGGCAAAGTTAAGTCGCGTTAGCCATGGTTCGTCTTGGAAACCAAACAAAAATTGACTTCTGTCAAATACTTTTATATTTTGGGTTGTATCCATGGCTAACTATGGCTTATAAGAACAGATTTTAAATTCAAATAACTTGCAATTCGTTTATCCGAACATAGATAAGTTATATATATTTGAAAAGAGGAAGATTAGCAGAATTTGAATTTTCAATCATATACAGGGTGTTCCATTTAAAATAACGAAGTTGATAGTGATTTGTTAATTTTCCGATCATCATTTGTTTTCTATCTTTCACCATAAAAATCTTCATGAAAAATCCTGCAACTTTCATATAAACTATTTTTTTCTATTTATAAAAATAAAGATTTTAAAGGGGTGCGCAATTATACGGGAAAACCCTGTACATCAACACATTCACAGGAAATTTGGTAGATAAGTCATTATTTAAAACATTGTTCTTTGGTCTCGTCTGAGTAAGAATACTTCGTAGAAGTGGTTTGGGATTTAAATGCCGTTTTAATATTATACTTATTCGTTATTTTGCGGATGTTTTCTAAAGTTTCTTTAATAAACGGAATTGTCACAAATACACCTATTTTGTCCTGTGGAGTCTTGTTCAAGTTAGAGTTTTTTGTCATATCTTGATATTTGTCGATTGTTTCCTTAACCAGTTTCTTACTGTAGCCGTTCTGCTTAAGATCCCTAGTTATATTACTTATTTCGTTTTGCAGAAATTCCTTTCTGTTACATAAGGTCACTGTGCAATTATATAAAGTACGTATGACAAATAAGGACAAAGTCCAAGATTTTAGTGTTATTAAATCCATAACATTGTCTAATACTTTTAAAGAAAATTTTAATAAAAAATATTCCGCAAACGTCACAGAAAAGAACTTAAATGCGGTTTAAAAACTCTTATTAAAACCTAAGTTCCGACCTAAAAAAACGGAGATAACACTATATTTATTAATTTTTTTCAAGTAAGAGAGTCGCACTGTATATATTACAACTTAATCTATATAATTCAGATTTAGCAAACATTTTGCAGAATTACCAAAAGTATAATAGGATGTTTTTCTTCCGTCTGTTTTTACATAAATCTTTACTAAAAATTGATTTATAATAACATTTAACTAAATAGGGTTATAAATAATCTCTAATACCGGATATTTTCCTTGTTAATTCATTTTTCTGTCCGATTTATGGTCGTAACTCGTAAAGTTTGCGAATAAATTTCGTCATGAGACTGAATAAATTACACTACATACATTCACCCAAATACAATAATCTTCAAGATTTTCTACTTAAAATCCCATTCTTCAGATTTCCTATAAGGCCCGTCAACTCGTAAATCAAATCGACCATACATCATTCGTCGAACCGACCCGAAATGCAGTTCGGAACATTTATTTTCCATAGAGATGGAATGAACCTGGGACACAGTAACGTCGATTTCCTTTGCCAATCTGACAACGCATAAAGAGAGGAAAATTCGGAAAAATAAAATAAATTTGAAGGATATGTTTTTTCAAATATACAATTTTGTTTTGTTTTTGATATGGTAACGACACCCACAGTAATACACAGTGATTCCTAAGTTGAGGCTTTTTTTAAGTGTTTATAAAACTCGTTTAAATAAGCAACTTTTTTAAATAAAATGTTTTTAAAAGCCCAAAAATAACAAAGCTACATAAATTTATTTGAAAGTGGGTCTAGTGCGAGCCTGGGCATAAAAGATGGTTTATCTCTTATTTATGCTTGTTTTTTGTCTTGTTAATCAGGCAGTATGATTCAGTCGCATTGCTTTTACCGGACGAGGCAAGGATTAATTTTAATTTTAAATCATTGTTAAATCGCAAAAATGGTACAATCCAAAAACAATGAATACGTGGATATGTTCCTCATTTATGGAGAGTGTCATTAATCTGCAAACGTTGCTTCGAGATTGTACGCGGTTTCCCTTGCGGGCTCGTTCTGGACCCAAGTAGTCGAGTGATTGCAAGTCAGGCCGGTTTAAGTAAAAGAAATGTGGACAACATTGCGGGAAAATCACGTTCCACGTGTCCAAGCAGTACAGTACAGCCCGAAGACTTCTTGGGCGGTGACAACCTTCTTAAGACAGGACCGTATTTGACACACTAAATGAATGTAAGTTCCTTGTTTTTAATTACTTTAAAAAAAGTTATTTAAAAAAGTTGTTTATTTTAAAAAGTTTTATATACAGTTAAAAAAGCGTCAACTTAGGAATCACCCTGTATACTTGGTTAGTTCTGGTTACGATTTTACTCCTATTTTACTACCGGCTGACTGGCTGACAATAATTGACTCATCAAAATTTGAGAGCACTTCCCGAGGAAGTAAAAACTTGCAATTTGGCACGTAAGTTTTTTTTTAGGGCACAAGTACATGAAGCATTTTGCAAACAGCACATTTTTTACGGCCTGAAACTGTAGTTTGGGGTATGTTGGAAGTTTGCAATCCGATTGAACCTGAATTTCTAAACTCACAAAATTGTCTTAGAATTTAAAATGTAAGCAGGATTTTATTTCCTTCATTGAACTCAGAAAAAAGGAAAAAGATTCCACCGAAAAACACTTATGTAACATAAGGGCCAATGGAAATCTTGGCCTCTTAAAGTACTGAGATCTAAAATTGGAACAAGTTTTTTTTGAGTACACTGTTAAAATTTTTTATTGTAATTTTACAAAAAAGAAGCATTGAAAGTTTATATGCACAAAAAAAATTGAAATAATAAAATTCAGTTTTGTAATTTTTCTACGCGACTTATTCCAAGTCAGTTTAGAAAAATTACAAAACATTTGTTGAAATTTACAAAACACTCATCAGAAATTAGTTAAGCAATGCTACATTATACAATTGAATTGTAACAAATTCTGTTGAAAATATTAGTACTTTAATTACGTACTGCAAATACAATGTTTTCATATTATAATTTAGAAAATTTCAACATAATTTGCATTTTTACAAATTTCGAAAAATTGTTTTGAATATTAAATTCGATATTGTAATTTAAAAAAAATATAGAAGATTGCTGATTTTTATTAAATTTATTTATAAGACATGCCTTAATGAGACGTTATTAACAAGTAATTTTATATGACGCACAACAAGAGTACACAAAATATTTTCCTGTACACATGTGCCCTGCTCAAAATGTTGAATTTTTAAAACTTTTTATTGGAATTATCAACAATTCTGTAAAAATACTATACATAGGATAAATAAAGTTTTGGAAAATACAAGTACTATTTTAAGTTTAATGATATAATTAAAAAAATATTTCTTACTTCCATGGTATCGTAATTTCAGTTTTAATATTATTTTTTGTCTCGAACTATGGAAAGTCACTCACAAACAGTTTGATTTTAAAAACTTTATTGAAAATTGTCCTACATTTTTAAAGTAATTCTGAAGAAAATGAAAACTTTTTGAATTACAGCAACTATTTTTACATGAGAATTTTTAAGTAAAAATTTTAAATTTTTCGTGAGACATGTTTTCATATCCAATTGCTAGGAATTTTAAAAATATAGTAAGCAGATTAAATTCAATACGTTATTGAACTCGAAAAAAGTAAAATTCAACCGTATTTTATACGTTTCCTGCACAATGGAAATCTTCTATTAAGATGTACTGAGTTGCAACAAGTTTGTATTTTGTTTGTAAAACATTTAGTAATTTACAAAAAAAAACGTCTGATTTTTAAGATCTGTCTGTATTATGCACAAAAAAACATTTACCCCGACAATATCAGAAATTTCATAGACAACGCTGCATTTCCAATTTTTACTGGTAACGTTTCGAATTACAGTTTTGCATTTCATCAAGAACACGTAAGGGCATGCCGAAATTTACTTTTATTATGCTTGAAGCTTTCCATTATAAACTAGCGGACATCATATAGCAAGAAAAGTTTATAAATTTTCAGCAGTCTTAAAGTGGTTTGTTTAAACGCAAGTGACAAAAGGTACGTAACAAATTTATCTACCTGTGTTTTCTGTTGTTACTCCATTTTTCTTTTGAGTTTTTATTTTGCCAAATTTCATTTTATAATTGCTTAAATTACCCAATAACGGCATTAGATATTCATTCACAATAGACAAAAAGTTTCAAACTTGGGGCTAAATATTAGAAGTTTTATTGAAAGAAACATTTGGGAGGTGAAAAGATATTTGAAGAATCGTACACTTTTGGTTTTTATCAAAAATATTGGTTTTATTCCTTAGCAACCATGTGCAAAAAATTTGTTTCCGATGAAAGCCGTTTTTGCCTACTTTTAATGATGACTGTCGTATTGTTTTTTGGAGACCAACAGGACCTCGCATAAAGAATTTGGCGTTAACATGACCAAGAACGTCATGTGTTATGGTGTCAGGGCATTTTGTATGGTACCCGTTTCCCATTGATCATTGTACCGAAACTATGCCTATTTTTATTTGGTCAATGTCATTAGAGGTGTAGTTCGTTTATTTAGAGGTGCCATTGGTGAACAATTTGTTTTTATGGACGATAATGCTCCTCCACATAGAACTGTGGCTGTCAAAATGCGCTAGAGGAAGAAGGAATTGAGCGAATGGATTGGCCGCCGAATTCTCCAGACATGAATCCCAAAAGAGCATGTCTGGAGCTACTTCAGAAGGTTAAATAACCGAAATATTCCACTAAGACAATGACCAACTTCGAAATGATTTTAAAAGGAGTGGAAAATATCCCCAAGAAGTCATTAACAACCTCATCAATAGTATGAATCACAGGGACAATGTAGAAGAGCAGGGGGAATAACCTACTGAGGTAGCAAAAAATATATTTTGTCTACTTCTGTATTATTTGACTATTAGTTTTATTTTCTCTTACAACCGAATACATAATTTGATAATTTTGATGTTATTAAATTAATTTAATTTGAAGGGAATGTGTTTTTATATAATGATAGAATATTGACAAATAACCTTGGTTTTGTCTTTAATTTCTAACAGTTTTAAGATTCAAGCTAAAGCACTAATTTGCCACTGAGTGTACATATTGTAATTGTACTAAACAAATTCTGTTGAAAATATTAGGTAATTTTAATATACCGTACTGCAAGCTTACAATGCTTTTCATATTACTAAGTTTAGAAAAATTACAACATAACTGTTGCATTTTTACTAAACTTTTACGAAAAATCTGTTTTGTAATATTACAATTCCGATATTGTAATTTTATTAAGCCCATTCTATAAAAAATGCTTGATAGTTAAGATATGCTGCATCGTAAATTTATTATATAATTTATTATATAAGTCTACACTGCCTTAAGCTGATGACGTTATTAACAAGTAATATTTCATGATGACGCTACCAACAAGAGTACACAGAATTTTGATATTCCGCGCTTCTCTGTAAAATGTGCCTGGTAGTAATACTACATCACAAATAATGTTTGTAATTTTTAAAAACTTTTTATTGGAAATTATCCAACAATTCTGTAAAAATACTATACATATAGGATAAATCAAAGTTTTTGGCAAAATTACAAAGTAACATGTAATGTTTAATGAGTAGTTGTAAAATTTAAAAAAATATTTATTAACTTCCAATGACGGTATCGTAATTTCAGTTTTAATATTTTTTTGTTACTTTACAGAAAACTATGGAAAGTCACATCACAAAACACAGTTTGTAATTTTTAATAACGTTTTATTGAAAATTGTCCTACATTCTTGTAAAAGTACAATTCGTGTAAGAAAAATGAAAACTTTTTGCAAAATTACAAAGCAACATGTAGTTTTTATTGAGTAATTGTTAAAAGACTAAAAATATTTATTAATTTTTGATGAGAGCATGGTAATTTCAGTTCCAATATATTTGGTAATTTTACCAAAAACTATAGTAAGTCAGTAAAATTACAATACGTGTATTATTACTAGATAAAAATTGTAAAATTACAACTTATTTTAGTACGTTTCCTTACAAGTCTTGTGGAATTGCTTGAATTGTATTAAATTATGTATTGCCAAACATGATTTGTAATTTTGTTTGTAAAACATTTGTAATTTTACAAAAAAAAATAACAGTTCTGGCAATTTTTTAATGATCTGTCTGTATTAACTTTCTGGCAACAAAGCCACAAACATTTACGCCCGACACATATCAGAAATTTCAAACTAACGCTGACATTTCCATTTAATTTTTTTTTATCTGGTAACCGTTTCGATGTCGACAGTTTTGTATTTCATGCAACGCTAAGGCAGCCGTAAGCGGGGCGATGCCCGGAAAATTTACATTTTATCTTATCGGGCTTGACATGGGCTTTTCCGAGGTTTATTAAACTAAGCGGACTACACTATACGCACACCAAAGAAAAGTTTCAATTTAAATATTTCAGTCAGTTTTGGTATAATATCGTGATTTGTTTAAAATCCGCTTTTAAATAGTGAAAAAGAATTTTAGTAAATTCTTTATAATCTTTATACAACCTTTAACTGCTAAACAGTAAAATAATTATGGTTTACCTGAAAAATATGTTGATTTTTTTCTGATTTTGTTTCTCTTTTTCAGTTTTTCTAATTTTTGTTAACTTGTTTTTATTAGTTTTTTCTTTAACTTCTTTCTTAATTTTTTATTAGTTTTTTTCTTTAATGTTTTTTTGTTTGTCGAACGTAAAAATATTTAAAATGTAATTGTCGATTTTTTAACATACTTGATGTCCCGATATTAACGTGTCATATTTTTATGATATTATTACAATCACACATAAGACAAAAAGTTCTTCTTAATATTACCTGAAAAGGTAAAATGCGTTTTTGGAGGCTTAAAATTATTAACGTATACAGAAAAAATAATTTATATGAATTAAAAAAAAAGCAAATATTGCTTTGGTATGGGCCAAACGAATATTTGAATAAATTTACAAATTTATTTAAAATGGTTGTATGATTAATTTATTTAAAACAAACAAATATTTATTTCGTTTTTATACCTCCTTACGAACGAGAAGTTATGTGCAAATAAATATTTGTTATAAATAAAAAACCTTATTTTCACTAAAAAGCTTTAATTATAACATTATCGAGGGTCTGTTTTTACAGGGTAAACCGCGTCAAAACTCCAAAAACGTACATTTTTCAAGTTCACAACACTATTATTAAAGACTAACAAGAACGAATGGTTATTGTCAGTCTGGAAGTATAACTATTTTTTTGAATGGTCTAACAGTTACTTTTACATTGTTTTTATTATAAAATATGTGCTATTTTATCTGATATTGGTTCAAAAGTATAGTAAAGCGCAGATACTGGAACATAGACAAACCTGGTTTTTGATGTATAAAATTGGCACGCAAAGCTTATCATCCCAAAAATTTTTTGGTAAACAAATACATAAGACGGCCCCAGTGAAAAACGACAATCAATTTTCCTTTATTCCCAAATAACGTACTACGAACGCTCGACAGCTAAGTTTTGGCTGTGTCGGGGTTATTTTCAGACAAAATTTTTTTTAAATAAAAAATGCATTATTTAATTTAAAATGTTTAAAGAACTGGGAAGCAGTGAATTAAGCCGTTATAAATGGAATCCCTGTGAACCCCTCCTTTTTTAGGGAATTAGGGAATTTTTTATTCTTTATTTCGCCAAGGCCGCCCCATTAATTGAATTTTTTTTCCCCTATTTTCAAAACCGAGTTTAATTTAAACCTTCTTTTGTTTCGTTTTTGTTTTTTAAAAAACACCTTTTAATATAGTGTCCAAAAGAAAAAAACTAAAGCAAAATAAATAATTGCCAGTGGCCCCAAAAATGTTATTTTAAAAATCCTACCAATTTATTAATAAAAAGCAAAACCCCCCGGTTAATTTGAGCAGAAGTCAAGTTTTTGTAATTTGCTTTTTAAAATTTTAAAAGATACCGATCCTTTTTCAAAGTCTGAATTAAAAAACTATAATTTTTCTCTATGGAAAATTTTAGGAAAGTGCAATTTTTAACCTGTTTTAATTTTTATTAGAAAAGTACTCATTTTTTTTTTTTTGGTATATTAAATTTTTACAAATTTATTAATGGTTTCCACGGAGAATGACACCTTAATACAAGAATTGCAATATAAATAAAAATTCTTTTAGGATTATTACTCGCATTCTAGCAAAAATGTCAGAAGGCGTTTTATGACAATCTTGGTTTTGTTTCTCAAAAAAGGTGGGATTTGAGTGCTTCGATAACTTCAAAAGGGGGTTTTTCCTTTGTTGTTTTGTGTCATTTGCAAATTAATTTATTTTTATGGATTATCTTCTACCCCTTCCAAAATTGCGATTTGAGAAAATTATTTCGATGTGGAAACCTGTTTGGTTCTTTTAAGTGCCATAGCAAACGTTTCGGTCCCGTAAGCAACTAATTTTAAATTTATGGCTGATAAAAAATCCGATCGAATCAGGCCCCATAGCTCCCCCCACTTGCCTATAAACCCCCATTCTTACAAAAAAAAAATATAAGAACTAAACTGGGCAGATAATTCTTCCGAATTTATCACCGCACTCCCACCAGCCCCAACCAAAAAAAGAACCCGTGAAACGAGACGGAAATTGAAATACAAGCCACAAAATTTTTTGGTATTTTTAATTGGGGGCATAAAAACCCCAGGAGCCCATGTTCGCAGTACGGGGGTTTTCTGTATATTGTAGTGTAGTATACTGGAATATCATTTGGTTTTATGTATGGATATACAAGATTGGCAAGACAAAAGCTTACATGCCGATTTTAATGCAATAGAGTAGAATACATATGGTATGGCCCCAGATTGAAAAGAGAACGACAACAATTTCACCTCTTCCACTTCTAATACGACGTACCTACGACGACGCCGACGATTCGTTAGCATATTGTTGGCTGAGGCATGCAGGGGGATGCAGTACAAGCGTCCAGCTATTTTCTGTATCATCTAAAGTGATAGAAACACTACATTATTCTGAGTGGATTACAATAACTTCTTTAACGTCCGGGGTCCGGCTGCTACTGCCGAGTGCCGATCGCCGTCTGCCGAATCGCCCGAATGCCCTGCTCGAGGGATTCCCCTCTTCTTGTTGGGTCGGTAGAAGGGGTTTGGCCCAGAGCACGTTTTCTGTCTGTCTTTATTTCGCTCAAGCCTTTACCTATTAAATTGACATTTTCTTTTATCGCACTGAAAATCTTTGCATGCAAAAAATTTGTTTGCCAACAGTTTATAAGGTTAATCGCTATTTGTGTTTCGTTTTTAGTAATTATTAATTTAATTATGTCCGTACTTTACCTTGTATAATATAGATGTTAAACAGACAAAAAAAATTAAAGCAAAATAAATAATTGCCAGCATGGCACACGAGAATTCAATATTCAACATAAAAAATGCTACCTAGTTATTTATTTTTTGCAGGATAACGGCAAAACCGCCGCCGGTTTTAATTTAATGGATAATGTCTTAACCGTTTTTAATTTGTTTACCCAACAGATTTTAATAGAACACCTGCTCTGTTATATCACTGTCCTAAATTTAAAAATTATTATTTCCCTATGGTAAAATTTGTGGTAACGTGTAATTGGTTTACCCACCTGCCTTCATTTACTCTTGATTAGAAAAGTACTCATTTTTTTTCTTGTAAAATAAACTGGTATATTATCACATTCAGGATTACTTATAATCCTTATACTAAGTGGTATTACCACAGTGTGAATGTACACCTTTAATACAGAGTATAATAGTTTTGAAAAAAAAATACAAGCGACCCATCGACGTTTCAGGGTCCATTGTTCAAGGCTCGTCATCATGGGACTACCGTGACTGTCTAACAGGGATGTTGCGAATATTCGCATCCGCAATTGCGGATGCGAATATTCGCAAGTTGCTCTACAAGAAAGAAATTAGGTGGGACGGCGAGTGAAGCGTGCCGTCCACCGTCCACACTAGCCACAAGTGATCATTGACCAATTGGAGCGTATATATTCCATTCGGTGACAAGTTCTGACTCCGACGCGTTTGTTATTGTGTATCATTTGTTTACAGTAAATTAATCATTATCATGTTTAGTTGGCATTATACTTCTGCACCCATATACCAGATCCGCATCCGCGGATGTGGGCGTTCAAAAATTCGCATCCTCATCCGCGGATGTGAAAAAATTTGCATCTGCAACATTCTTGCTATGTAATACTTTTGTTATTTACGTTGCCTATACGCATGTTGTTTTTAGGTTCTAAATAAAGAAATCCGCAGCTAAATCTTCATTCTCCTTTAAATTACACTTTTTATTCTTAGATATTAGGCGGGAAGGTCTACACTTCGCGCCCACTCCCATCCGCCGCCGTCGCGATGCCGCAAAGGCGCGCCGCGACGCGCCCTGAGGCACGCGAGCTGGCGTGCAGACCCCCGTAGTGAGGAGGGTTCCCTTTTGCCGCCCCGGCGGTTCTTTTAGACTAATTAAAACGCAGTGTGTCACTTGGGAGTAGTATAAACAGAAAGGAAAGTTCGTCGGGGTCAGAATGAAAGTTTTCAAATGGAAATGTTCATGAATTCAGAAATAGAACATTATTTTCGTTTTATACAAAGTAACTAAAAGTTTAATATAATTTTGTTATTTGTGGCTTTGTTTTAAAGGTACTGTTACAATTGAAATTACAAAGTTATATGCTAAAGAGTTATTTAAAATGTTTTAAGCCATCTTATTGTGACATCTTTTTGATGTAAGCGCAACAAATAAAATGAGAAGTTATAGTTTGTATACAATAAAAGCTTTTTAGTCGGGAGGTATATGTTTCGTAAGTATGCCGCGAATACAGAAATCGTGAATATGGAATGTTAATTTATATGGGATTATAGGGGATACTTAAAAAATTGCTTTCCACAAAACAATCTCATCTTTTTCGTTTAAAAACTCTTTGCGGTTTCGCTTTAAATATCGGAAGTTTAAATCGCTCGCAATCGTAATGTTAACTTTAAAGCTCCAAAGGATATTTGAGGTAAATAATTATCAGAATTTACTTCTGCCTTGATATATTGCTGGCGGTTGGCATTTCGTTTTTAAAAACAAACTGTGCACTTTCCGGCGAGATACATAATTTATCATCTAGAAATATTTTCTTTCTGTCTCTTGTTTCCCTTTTTTCTTAACATTGAGTGATCTGAAAACAGTCCGAGATCAAAATTTGGTTAAATTCATTCACACAAACTTTAACTACCATGCATAACTCGACAACATAAATGCTATATAGACCGTTTATTGTTTCAATATTCTAGTCTGCATCCTTGTTGCAACAGTTACTGCGTCAAACTACTCGCATAAATTTAGCGCCGCTGTCTGTTTTATTAAAACTAAATGCAGACAAGAGGCATATTGCCAGTATTTCATTGATTTTTATTGATTTTTATATTAATTTATTACTTATTCTATGCCTCTGTTATTGTAATTTTTTGTATTTGAAATTGTGACAGTTATTTTCATTTTATAGTACATTTTTTGTTTATACAACCCAATCCCAATTTGTGTTTTTTACTCCCAGAATTTTGCATCTTTAAAAGAAGATTTTTATCTTTGATTAATTCCGTTTTATTGGTAGTTAATTTAAGATCTTTTTTCTTTATAGGCTAAAAACAACCTTTAGATTTAAGGTTGAAAAAGTAGGATCTTTTATGATTTATCTATATGTCTGTGCCAGGGTAATATCATTTAGACATCGCCATGCCAGCCGGCGCGTCGCGCCAGAGAATATTTTGCTTGAAACTTCCTCACAAAAACAACTTTTTACTCATAGTCCTGCAGCCTCAAAATTGTAATTTTAAGTTAAAAGGAAAATTACTTTTCTGGTTCGTAAAATGCTTGAGTAAAGCTAAAAAAATATCGATATTGATAGTTTAAAGTAATCCATTGCTTTTTTAAACTAACATATCTTTTAAAGATTTGGATTCGCATATAAACCACTTTACTATCTGTCACTGAGTATCATCCTTATCATAATAAATTATATTTACAGAAATGTTTAGTAATTTGTCTTTTTTAAATTAAAAGAATACTTTGTATACATTTTAGAGAGTGTGATTTGCATTCTTATATTTCAAACATTAGTTTCTTGTTATTAAATAATAATAATTGAACCACTTTTACGGCCGAGTGATGATCGCGTTGTTAAATTTAGCAATGGACTTAGCAATTGTTAAAAGTTAACAACGGTTTAGAATGTTTAACAAAACGTCATTGTCAGTGTTTTTTAATGATTTTAGTAGGCAACCTGTCAAAATCTGACATTTTGTTAAACATTCTAAACCGTTGTTAACTTTTAACAATTGCTAAGTTAACAACGGTTTAGAATGGTTAACAAAATGTCAAATTTTGACAGGTCGCCTACTAAAATCATTGAATAACACTGACAATGACGTTTTGTAAAACATTCTAAACCGTTGTTAACTTTTAACAATTGCTAAGTCCATTGCTAAATTTAACAATGCCATCATCACTCGGCCGTTAGGCTTATATGATATAATATATATTTGGTCTGTAGCTACTACTTCTTGTCATATTAGCGAAGTTAAGGTACGCTGGGCACAGTTAGAAACTGAGTGGGTTACCGTCAGTGATGCCGTATATTTTTCGTATTCACAATGTATTATAATTTTGAAAACAGTAACCAGTGGTTTTAAGAGAAGATATCCGGAATGACCATTGTAGAAGTAAAGATAATGTATCAAAGAAAAGTAATTTTGTAAACTTTTAAGTAAGAGATGAAGAGATTTACGGGGCTAGGAGTCAGGGACATAAAAAATTAGTATTTTTAATATTTTTTTTGTCGACAGTATTTTCATTTTTTGATAAAGCATATAATGTAGAGTTATTATAAATATTTTAACTCATTACGAAATTTTAAAAAAATTTGAAAAAACTTATTTCCATCTTTGCCAGACCATAACTTTGTACCGGCTTATCTGAAATCAGTTGAACAAAAATAGTATTTAATTAAATAGTAAATCAAGTACTTAATTAAAGGATTTTAGTTTTTGTTGAAAACTTCTTTTTTTAACCATAGTGAAACCAGGTTAAGTGGGACCTGGATAAGTGAGAAACCTCTATTATTGAGAATTACAATGAGGTACAAAACTCTTGGTCCCTTAAAATTCCAATTAGCCAGGTTTCACTGTATAAGCTATTTTTTTCTTGAAAATTCAAGGGTAAGCTTTTAGAAGCAGCCATTGTGTTAATTTTCATTGATCATCGATTTAGTCCTAGATTTACTATTAAACTAAAGACGTTTTTGCTTGATTGATTTTGGATGAACTTGTACAAAAAAACTACTTTTCAGATGGGGTCCACCTAAGGTTGTAATAACTTCATCAAAAATTATTTTTATTTGGTGAAGTCAACTTGAATACGGTATACAACTCTGTATTATTACCTTTATAAAATAAATTAAATAACTGTAGAAAAAAAATTACAAATTTTTCATGTTTATGACTACCCTCTAACCCCTTAAGTAACACATAGTTTTATTCAAATGAGTCTTAGAATGGGCTATTTGTAAGAGGGTAATTATTATGTGTATAATCAAATATGGGATTATGTTAAGAGGGTATTCTGATGATAAGTTTTTAAACATAAATTATTAGCTTATTAACACTTTAACTGCCAGGTGTACCATATATAGACATACGCAATTTTAATTCTTACCCATGTGTGCACATATTGGACACAGGTTTTATGACCAAGTAGATCTAGGTCATGTGTACCTCTTTGCTTAGGTCTGCCATGTATTTATACGAGAATATTGTTTGATCTGGCGTAGGGCTATACTATTTTTCAACAAAAAAGACATAATCCTAGTTCATAAATTTTACGTAAAATAACCACAAATCAAGTAATATTTAAAAAAGAAAATGTCTGGCTTACAGGGCCCGGTACGATTTTTTCTCTAGGTCGGCCTGGCAGAAAGTGTTAACGCATTATTTTTTTTTGCAATCTGAATATACCAGTGGTTTTTTAAGATCCTTACCAAAATGTTATCACGTTTTTCAAATAGAAATGTGTCGCGACACGAAAATTACCCAGACTGATATTTTTATTTAGCCTTTTTGGTAAATAATAAAAAAACAATGGTTTGACGCTTTAGCTAAAAATAGGAATACTTTACGCTTTTTTTCCATTTTTATGACTAAAAATAGTCCGAAGAGTCAATATTCCATTAAAATAAATCAAATAAAACCGCCAATACACCTCCATTTGCCAAAATCATTCACCGATGAAAAATATCAAAGCTGAAAGTTTATATTCTCGAAATGTCATGATCGCGTGCTGGAACGATATAGAACGCTTTTAAGCGAGACGGCTAAAAACCACTCCACTTCGTTCGCAGAAAAGGTTCTTTTATTCCTGCATGTGCTCTATACCACGACTATAACATTTGGAGACACCGCCAGCCGGCGCGATAGAGCCAAACATAATTTTACTCTATAAAATTTAAGGTAGTATATTAGTGTTTGCAGGGACGTAGCTACGTATAAGCAATATCAGTGATTAGTGATGGAAAATTTCCGGAAATGTATATTTGAAAATATTTCCGGAAATATATCAGGAAACTATGGATATCTATGGAAATATTGGAAATAAAGAAATAAAAACTACAAAACTTAAAAAACTAAACATTTAATGAAAGTTCATTATAGTTAATACCATAAATGGTTAGATTTGGCAGATTTTAAGAAACGAGTTAAGTTTCAGAAGTATTCAAAACCAGAAAAAAATATCTAGCTCAAAATCTAAGTACGAATGGTATTTGGTAAAACATTTGCGCGAATAAAACAAAGTTAAAAGCAAAATAATATATAATTAACAATATTAAATACAGTTGCTACTAAGGCAACAATGGACGACACGATTAATAGAACCGTATACTTACCAATTTTTTTAGCCAGTAACTTTTTCCTCTCTATCCGATGCCAAATTTCGATTTTTGACATTTCAAATGGGGTTATTTATACATGAGTGGAATTGTCATCCAAAAGTTAAAAAGCAAAATACATTACTATAAATAAAAATTTAAGTAATTACACACGACCACGAGGCACAAGTTGGGCAACTTGATCAAGAGGCATATCTTCATCGATATCATCCAAACCTTAAATATTGTATTTAGCACCAATGCCGTCTTCATGGGAGTGCAATTAAACTTCTTCTAAAGCAAGCAATAGCAGCAAATCAATATTTTATTATTCGTAATTATAGTAATAAACATACTTTTTCGGAAATTTTTCAGTGTAAAATTTGTATTGCACAAAAGTATAGGAAATATATAGAAATCTTTGTTTTGATGGTTTAAAACGCATTCTTATTTTTTTCAGTATTTCCAATATTTTCTAGACACGTTCGGACATTTCAAATATTTTCATTTTCATTAAAATATTTCCACATTTTCATTTACTACACTATCCATGATACATGGATTTCAAAATAATGAAGTACATTTAGAAAATGATCAATAAATTGAGTAAAGGGGGTACACACATTGTACAGGGTTATTCATTTTAAAGTAAACGGGGCTTTATTTTTGAACTTCCATGTACTTTTTTAAAAAACGAATATAGCCATTTTGTGTATTTTTTCCCGTAAAATTCAATAATCTAATCAGAAAAACATTTACCAAAACAAAATACCCAGCCTATTTATATATCAATAAATAGAAATCTTTACGAGGAATTCGGTGATATAGGGGTTGCTGCGTTTATTTCCTGCGGTTTTGCTACAATTGTCTAAAAACTGCATGATACTATAAGGATAGTTTCACCTGAAAAAACCTGGCCGCCACAGGTCACAGGTGCTTATTTGTCAAAGTCAAGAATTTTAAAATACGTTTATTACTTTTTGGAGTTGTTTTATAATGAAGTTTTCATCAAAAAAACGGCTAGCATATTATATTATATGCTAAAAATGATATGATATATCTATTTCTAAACCAAGCAGCAAAACTACAATAAACGAAAAAAATTAAAATAAAGTACGAGGTAAAATATTTTGGTAATAAGAATATTGGCCCGACAATTCTATTGTTAAGCACACCACACCAGATATGAAGAGAATAGGTTTGTTCTCACAGAAGTCAGAAACTGTCAGGATTCTGCGCAATCAACTGTCCGCGTTCACAAAAAGTTTCTGGATTGTTTGAAAACACTTGGTTGGTGTTCTCACGGGTTTTTGCTGATGGT
This sequence comes from Listronotus oregonensis, assembly GCA_019359885.1. Lineage (NCBI taxonomy): Eukaryota > Metazoa > Arthropoda > Insecta > Coleoptera > Curculionidae > Listronotus > Listronotus oregonensis. Next base: position 48,085 of record JAHBCN010004517.1, read on the forward strand.
TTTCAAACTGTGGAGAGTTTGCGGATCCATCAAGTGAACTGTCGGAAGCATGCGCAGTACTCAGTAGGAATATTTTTTTGCCTTATCTTTTGCTAGCAGTGCAGAGTTTATTAAAAAACTCTGCTAGTAGTGTTTGTTTGTTGTTTTGAGTTTTGCTGTTTCTATCTATATTTATTTGTATTAAAAAGACAAGAACATAAAAAAATGAGTGATTTTGATTTTTCGGATAATTCGGATTTTTTTTCGTTACAGAAACGGACTCGGACTCACTCTGCTCTGTAGAGCAAAGGATCAGGCCGAAAAAACTCTTTTTTTTTTTAAGTGATTGTTCCTTAATTTAAAAAAAAAAGAATTTGTATGGTTACCCATTTCGAACCAAAAACAAAATGTATGTCAAAATGAACCTGAAGTTAACCGCTGATAACTTTTTTTTTTCTGTCAAACTGTTCACACAACTGGTTTGAAACCGATCAGAAATGGACATGCGCATTCACGTCGGTTTGAAAACTGTCCAAACTTGTTATAGATTTTCTGTGAGAACAAACCTAATACCTCCCGTGGTATTTAATCTCTTGAAATTTCCTGGGAATTTGTCTTGCCCAGCTGTGCGTATTACGTCGGTTAAACATTTCCGATGTAGTTAACGTAGCTTCATCCGTCCAAAGAATCGTTTGAAACAGGGTAGGATCGTTATCTTGTTTATGAATTAAAATTTGGGAAACAAATTGAAAGCGAAGTTGCTTTTGTTCACTTGTTAAATGCTGCACTGGAAGAACGTGATATGGAAGATACTTAAAATATTTCAGTGTTCTCTGAACCGTCGCATAGGTTACTCTTCTTCTTGCAGGGCCATACCACAAGTCTCTAACTGCGTCAGTAATTAACTTTATGGGATACAAAGTAAAATAATTTAGAATAGCTTGATCCCGGTTTCTTTTTCTTATTGTAGTCCTTTTTGTAATATGTAACGATTTTGTTTCTTTCAATAAGACCTCCACTTTTAAAATCGTTTTTACTGATATATTTCGGTGGAAATTTGCAATATCTTCGTTGTGTTTCCCTGGCGTTTTCTCCACATTTATAATAGAGAGTTATAATTTTAATTAACCTTATTATAAAACTACTCCAAAAAGTAATAACCGTATTTTTTAAATTCTTGACTTAGACAAATAAGCACCTGTGACCTGTGGCAGCCAGGTATTTTTCGGGTGAAACTATCCTTATAGTATCATGCAGTTTTTAGACAATTGCAGCAGATCCGCAGAATATAAACCCAGCAACCCCTATATCACCGAATTCCTCGTGAAAATCTCTATCTATTGATATAAAAATATACGGGGTATTCCATTAAAAAAATACGTCAATCGTGCTGTAACTCTTTTGTTTTTGTTTCAAATGTTTTTCTGATTAGATGATTGAATTCTACGGAAAGAAAGTACAGGGAAGTTCAAAAATAAAGCCCTGTTTACTTTAAAATGAATAACCCTGTACATAATAAATCTCCAAAATGAATTAGCCAGTTTGAAGAATTAGTACCCATTTTGTTACTGTAACCATACACATTTTTAAAAGTGTGCTCTGTCATTTTCACAATTTTATTACTAAGTGACTATGGCATTCTGCAAGTCTCCTAGATACCCCTTTACAAGAATGTTAGAACTCAATTGCGGCTTAAGTCAATTGTTTGATTATAACATAAAATTTTAGGTCATATTGAAACTTCCTTTCGTACGTTAAAGTTTTTAGATGTTAAACCCATTTTTTCGTCAACTATATGCAATTCTCGGATTTCATGACATATTTTAAATAATATTTTAATATCACCACGGCCGTTGTGCAAATAATTACTACCTTTCATCATCTTTTATTTCTAAAATATGGGATATTGTGAACGGAGAAAAATAGCTGAATGATCTTTCTAGAAATAGTATATCAGCCATTGTGTAAATTTTAAAGGGATCTCAATTTTGCGGGAATTTGAATATTTAAAAAACAAAAATGCGAAACTTTGTAATAATTTAATAGTACGGTATCCGAATAAGAGGCCACCTCACGGACGTATATAAGGGGGGGGTTTAGGTGGTCCGGACCCCCCCCCATTCATATCCATCTTACTTGTCAAATAGAAAAAAATTACCGCGCCGATTGTAGAAAACGATTGTTGCTTAGTCCGCCGCAGTGCGGGTAGCGGTGGAATGGGCACTGCCTCCGCCGCCGCCGCCGCCGCCGCCGCCGCCTGCGCTTTTGCGGCGTGCACCAAACCAAGCTAGTCTAGTCTATTTTGTCTCTTCGCGTTGCGCAATTGTTATAATACAGAAAGAAGTGTCGCTTTTAAAAAGTATAAAACGAACAAATCAGGTATTTGAGTTTTTTTTTCTAAGAAAGAGAGACCAAAGCCCAATGAACTTTTGTCAAAAGACAATGTGGACCTTCGTAACTTTTATTGCCTCTGCCCTTGGACGTCTTGATTTGTAATGGTCCAGCGTAGTCAACTCCAGTGTGGGAAAATGGTTGTGATGGTGTAACTCGTGCTGTCGGAAGTTGTCCCATTAGTTGCTCGGCTGTCTGGACCTTAAATCGATTACACTTTATGCATTTCCCAATGTTAGTTTTGAAGCCTTGGTGGCAACTTGCTTTTTCCCTAGTAGAGCATCAATTTCCTCTTTGGGGACCCCTCCCTTGTCAAAGCTATAGCTACGTCCGTGGGCCACCTTAACCCATTTGCTAACCGAATAAAAAGTATTTTTATCAAATATACCATGAAAAACAAATGTATTTCGGATGGGATGCCTAAAAAATTATGGTCAATCAATCAAGCTATGATTAAATTAAAAAAGTGATACTCCCTGTATATATTAATTCTTATTTATTATTCTACATGACAGTACTGGTATACCACTAATTTTTTTTTTCTTTAATTTCAGAAATAACAAATTTGAATAATTACTTTAATTTTAAATTTCAAAATTTTTAAAAGGCTTTATAAAATTAAAGACAAAATTTTTTAATGCTATATTAATACACTCAAGTAGAATAAAAAAATAAAAATTGACATTATACAGGAAATTTCAAAATATTTTTTTAATATATCACAGTTTTTTCTAGGGATGTTAAATTTCCGGCAATTTACGATCATTCGCGAATATTCGCATTTTTTTTACTACCTACCAAAATTTACACTTATAAGTTTTCTGGTATTAGGACCAGTAGTTGTTGTGAAATATTACCCTATAAGTTCCTTTATATTTAGACATATTTTGCAATGAAATATTCGGGGGTAATACTACGAGTGCTTAAAAATTACCTATAGTTTTCATGAAAACAGTTCTCCAAACCAAACAAATATGGGATTCCCCCACCCAGTTATCCCACACAATTGAAAAATGTCAAAGGCAGATGGCATTCAATCATTTCAGGGTTATTTGTGGTTACCCCACTCCAAATTGAAAGATGTCAAAGGCAGGTGGCAATCAGTTATTTCAGGGTTGCTACAAAATGACTAACTGTGCATACAGCAGGCGCAATTAAAAAAGAAGAACAATACGCGATTAGTTACGAAATCAGCCGTAAGATAGAGATAGCGGCAGTAGTTTAAATGAGAATATTCGGGCGAACATAGCAGCGAATTTTCGCAAAAATTCCTGAAAATTTGCATTCTGCGCTTGAAAATATTCGCGGCTCGCATCTCTAGTCTTAACCATATACAGGGTGGCCGGCCATATTTTGACCCATTTTAATCGAGAATAACTTTGGAACAAATAAAGGTATCAAGATGCGGTTTTTGCAGATGCACTTATATTTCTTTAAAGTTTATTCTCGTACCTTCACGATTTTATTGTGACATTCCATTAGCTCAAAAACAAAATGGCCGATTTTCCATTATAGGACAACTATGTTATTTTAAATGTAACACCCTGTATATGTTTCTATATTTTCAAAATTTAATCTTTCCCCTTTAAAAAAATGTAACACAAGCTATGGTTATCTCAAAAAACAACGTATTTATTGACCTTGGAAAAATTGACTGCATGTCGACCAACAATATTATTTAACAATTAAAATTTGCTTCATGTTACAAAAAAAAAGGATCGCCAAAGGTTTAGGTTATTCACAAAATAATAGTTACAATAAGGTTACATTGCTTTTTAAAACTACTGTAAATGTTGAAAATGCCTTCCGCCGACTTCGACGCACTTATTTAAATTCGAAAAAACTTATTAAAACTATTGACTAAAAATTCTTCAGGAATATTTTCTATTATGTTTCGGATATTAATTTTTAATTGCTCTAAATTTTGGGGAAGTGGACTATAACACCTCTCTTTCACATATCCCCACAGAAAAAAATCTGGAACAGTCAAATCTGGTGAACGAGGTGGCCAGGAAATAGGGCCTCCTCTTCCAATCCACCGGTTTCCAAAAACGTTGGTCAGTGAATCCTTGGTAATGTTAGCATAATGTGGTGTAGCCCCATCTTGTTGAAAATAGACGAAATTCAATAGATTTTCTTCTTGCAATTGGGGATAAAAAAATATTTCCAGCATATCAACGTAAGTCCAAGAGGTTACAGTTGGTTCATGAAAAAAAATGGCCCATAATTTTTTTGCTTTGACATACCACACCAGACTGTGACTTTTGGCGAATCTCTAACGTGTTCGTTATATTGTCGAGGATTTTCTGTTGCCCAAAACCTGCAGTTATGCTTATTTACTTTTCCATTGAGGTGAAATGTGGCTTCGTCTGACATTATTAGTCTATCCAAAAAATGTATATTGTTCCTTACTAAATTTTGAATTCTCTGGCAAAATTCCACCCTTTGGGAAAATCAGTTTTTTTATTTCTTGTAACATTTAAATTTTTGTATGGTTTAATTTAAGTTCTTTATTCGATTTCTTGTACTGTAGTTTTAGGAATATGGACTGAACTTGAGTTTTTTCTTGTTGACAATTTTGGGATCTTCCTGAGTTATCTCCAGATTTTGTAACGTTTTATTTAGCAAATTCTCATTGTTTACTAATTTTTTTTTACGGGCTAAAGACCCTTTACTCCAGAATTTTCTTACCAGATTTTAATTGAATTTTTTGTGGGTGGAGTTTTATTAAACATGTTTCTAAATCTTCGCTGGGTTTCTTTTACTATTTGGTTTCGGCAAACATAATAACACATTTTCCTTTTTCGCTTAACAAGAACATTTTGCGCTTCCTAATTAAAATAACTTGTCAAAAATGACCAACAATGGTTTTACAATGAGGTTGTTGCTTTTTGGAAACGAGATAATTTTGTTTCCACAGGCGACTTTTAAAAAATCCTCTTAAAATAATATTCCTATTCGACATACAGTCAATTTTTTGGGAGGTCAATAAATGCGTTATTTTTTAAGATAACCATAGCTTTTTTTACATTTTTTTAAAAGGGGGAAAGATTAAATTTTAAAAATATTGAAACATATGGGGTGTTCCATTTAAAATAACAAAGTTGCCCTATATCGGAAAATCGGCCATTTTGTTTTTGAGCTAATGGAATGTCACATAAAAATGGTAATACGAGAATAAACTTTAAAGAAATATAAGTATATTTGCGATTTTGCGACAACCGCATCTTGATATCTTTATTTGTTCAAAAGTTATTCGCGATCAAAATGGGTCAAAATATGGACGGCCACCCTGTATTTTAGGCAACCCAATCGCAATACATTTGTTTACATACTATATTTGATAATAAATCATCTGGTTGGAAGATGGATATAAGTCGTCCCTAATTCGGATCTTAGAATATAATCTTCATTGTAACTGTTATCGTTTACAAATTAATTTTGTCCCCGTTGATGTGATTAATTACAAAGTTAAGTAAAAGTTTACTTAGTAGAATAAAAGCGCTTTCTAACCGTAACTATCAGTAAAATTTAATTGGCTCATCATGGCTCATCTCCTCTAAAATTGAAAATTGTAGCAAATTAAAAACCGTTGCAATCTGGTCGAGAGCGTGTTTACGCTTATGCCCGCGATGATTGTAATTGCACTTAAACGCCTAATTTATTACCATGTTTAAAGAGAAAACTTTGTTCTAATCTTACATGTGGTATAGTTAAGTGGATGTACTTAACAACTGGTTTTGTACGCACGCTGTAATAGAAGCTGTAATCAGTCATCTAAATGGTTGACTTAAAGTTGTCTTGTCTCTAATAACTTAAATTAACCAGACCAGTTGGACACGCGCACAGTTCTACAGGATGGGGCGTTAACCATATATGTGGAAGTATTTTGAATTAAGATTTTGATATGAATATTTTTTTGGGAGGCTTTATTTCTAACTGGTCAGGTTTTGAGAGTTTGAAACCCAAAAATAAATTGTTTTTAGAAGTCTACTTTATGCAGGGTGTTCCAAAAAATATGGGATAAAGTTTAATGGGAGTTTCTTTGGTTGAAAATAGGATACAAATGTTATAGAAACCTAGCTCCAATTTTTAAGAGATAGGTGTGAAAGAAACATTTTCTGCATAGAAATGGTACTTTTGAATTAATTTAATAAACTTTATAGTTTTAGGGATATTTTAATTTTAAGCTTGCGTGGAATGAAGGTAGTAACATTTAAAATTGAGGACAGTAGTCATTTTTCCAAAAAAAAAAAAAAATCCACCCCTTGCTCAGATACATATATTTAATTTTCGTTTAATAAATTCTTTTGTAAAAATTGGAATTGTTATTAATTTTAAATAGATTTTTTTTTTTATGTAGAACTAAGCAGAAAATAAGTACCATCAATTAAATTCGAATCTCTCATTAGGCCTTGTCCCATGTTTTTTGAAGTACCCTGTATATACATTTAATTTAAATTGTTTTAATTTGCACTTATGTGTGTTATTATTTTTGGAATACGAATTTATTTTATTAAAATTTGAACGAGGACTTGTTGCGGCATATTGTGTGTGTAAGTTGAAATAGTCATTTTGTGATTTTTCCGAAGGATTTAAAAATTACCAAGAAAACAATTTGAATGAAATACGACATAAAATTAACATTTTCTTAATAGAACTCCCATTTATTGGTTCTTTTTTCAAAGTGTCCTATGTTACGATGGTATCAATAAAAAGATTACGTTTTTATTTTAAGTAACACCATTATTAATTAATTATATGTTTCACTTTGACCGATATGTATTAAACGTAGTAATAATCAATAGACTTTGGCAGAATATTGAATTAGGGTGTTTTGGTATTTCGGGTGTTAAGTGTTACCTTTACGATCAAATAAATAAGGTGTCTCTTTAAGAACATGTCAATTGTTTGTGATATCTCATTTTCTTAAGTATTTTTTAGATTCCACAGAAAACAAAACACACATTGGAGTTATTTAACTTTTTTTGAATACGATAAAAGTCACAAATATGGCCCTGTTCAATCCTGTTTTTGTGAGGTTTTTTTATATTTATACTTTTATTAAAAAGATGTTTATTCACATACAGGTGTACTTACCATAAAATTAAGCTGAATATTCAATTTAAGAACACAAATTGTTTTGTTTTAAAACAGCACTTTTTTATTTTGCTTAAAGAAGAATATTTTTCGGTTGCACACATCCCGTTTTCAAAACTCTTTGAGACACCTGCAGTATGGTTGTTCTAAATGAATGTAGCCGTTGTGGAAATCTTTCACGGAAAATTTGAGCTGCTAGATTAACATTTTGGTTTACCTCGCCGTAAATTAATAAAATATCAGCATATTTTTCCGATTTAAAAACATTTTGACCTACAACGGACAAACATATCGCCACCAGTACTGTTGCCAATTGTTTTTTAAATTTTTAACCGGGTGAAAAATTATTATTTTTTATTTATAGATTGAAACATTTAAAACTTAATGTATTTTATTAGCAAATAAATCTACTGATAAGCGATTAAGACGAACGTTTTTAATTGTTAATCTTTTTAAAAATAATTGCTTTTAAAGTTTGTAACTTTGATATTGTTTAGACAAAAATCTGTCAAGTTTTGACACATGTCATATAAACTTTTTGACTTGTTTTGAGCTCCACTATTGCCCATTAAAATCGTGAGCATCATACTTCTTACCTTTGTTTATAAAACTCGTTTTTTCTGTAACGAAATAGAACGACCAAATCGTGTTATCGGTCGTTATGCTTTCCATTTTCACTGTTTAAGTTTTTAAACAAAAAATTTATCCGGATCCATGCTATATAGTTAAGAGGTTTCCGAAAAAACTTCTCGATACAATTTCCATTCAATTTCGGGGTGTCATTTCCCAGAGACGTTTGAAAACAGTAGCGTGTAACATCGACACGAAAAACACTTTGAGTTGTATTAAGGAAAACTTTAAAAGCGACACTTGCATGAACGCGGAATCCCCGATTCACTTTAAAAACTCGGAAACTTTAGAAGTTTTTTGAAGGGATCATTAAAACGTTTGACGAGCCTCTTTAAGGGAGCTTTAAAGTTTTATTAGATGCAGTAAAGTTTGGAAACGTCTGGAACATTCATGTTTTGGTGAATCATTTTCACATTGAACAGTAAATAAAGACGTTAATAAAGGGTTTTTCTTTTTAGGGTATCTTTAGCATATCAAGGCGCGCGGTAGTGCGTCAGGCCAGGGTCCGGCCTGAATCGTGCAGTGTATATATTACACGAAAGGTGTCAGCTTATTTGCCCTCTTATCGTAACTTCGTTATCGTTCCACATAAAAGTACGAAATTTCGTATGTAAATTTGCATAAGTATTCTGATTACCTATGACAAAAATTGATATAGTTATGTTAGATATTCGATTTTGAAAATCGCCGATTGTATTACTGATTGATTGACTTTCTCATTCATTAACTGATTAAAATTATGGGGCATTTTCCTGAGGGAGTAGAAACTTGACATTGGGTATGTAAGTAGGTTTTTAGAAACAAGTAAAGGAAAAGTTTTGAAAACTGCACATTTTTACTCCTAACGTCCTAAAACAGGGGCGCTTATCGTATATTTAGGGGGTAAGGGCTAAGTCCCTATCCAAAAATCTCGACCTCTTAAAGAACTGAGATCTAAAATTTTCCAAGTTCTTTTTTGATTTGGCAACTTTTTTACTAATCTCTCTTTAATAATTAAAAAAAACTGTCTGTATTAATTAAAAAAATCGATAATACAGATAGGCGGTACAAAACTTGCCAAGTCAAAGTAAAGAATCAGAAGAATCTCCGAGGGTTTTTAAGAGTCCATTCGCGCCGCGAAAATTGGATCCAATTTGGGGTTCGGGGCATAATGTTTTTCTCAAAAACGGTATAAGTTATCGATAATTTTTAAAAACTATATGAAAGCCAACACCTAAATCTAGGCTTCTGCTGTAATAGTTTTTTAAATTTGGATTTAGTTTTTAATATTTCCTTAAGTGAAAGTCACCCTAAAATTGGTTATGTTTAGATACTATTTTATCGACATATATTTCAAAAATCCGTTACAGCAGAGGCATATATGATTTCCTTACCTTTAAGATGGTTTATAATTTATGTCATTTAAGTGAAAAATAGTTACCGAAAAACGTTATCTCCTGTAGGCTTGCAATCGGAAACAACATCGCATCGATACACCGAATTTGGAAGAACCTAAATAAAAAACAATATTTTTAATGCGGCTATACAAAAATTGTGGTAGTGGGAGTCTGTTAGTTTCCGCGTCCTTTCGACCGACCCCTAAGGTGTAGCGTAAATGCACTCTTAAGTAAGCGCTACACTTATTATAAATACACCTCCACTTTGTTTCTCCCAAAGACAGTTTTCGATTGTGCTCCTTATATTTCAAGGGATTTAATACTAATGGCGGAGCGATTCCGTAAGTCTATCGTGTCGTTTTTTTTTGGCGTAGAACCAGATCAAACCTGTTAGGTTTCTTTGAGTATGTCACCGAGCACATGAAATCGTATTTTACGACATTTGTGGTCTCGAACTTTTTAAATTAATAAAAAGTGATTTTTTTTAACTTATAAAAAAATTTATTTTTTTTTTGTTTCCACCGCCATAACTTTAAAACTATCAAAGATACCGAAATTTTTTTTGTGTCAAATTAAAGCCCACACTGTAGCGCTTTTAACCTTATGAACAGTTTGGGCACAATTCGCACTTTCATTCCTCTAAAAATCATATATACTAAAAATAAATATTTTTGGTATTGAAATTTTCACCAATCGATAAACTTTTTTATTTTTGAAAATATTTTCATACATGCAGCGAAGAAAATATAGCCAAATAATAACAAAATTTTTTGAAAAAAAAAATCCTAGAGCGTATCGTTTGGCAACAGCGATTTTTTTTTAAGACGTAAAAAAGTATTATCGTGACCCAATAGCTCCGCATGCGGATAGCGTGCGTAGTTAAGTAATACGTTAGTAGTGGTAGTTGTCGAAATTTAGAGTGTGCTGTATGTATTTAAAATTTTAAAACAATGAAGCGAATTATTTGTAAGAAAATTGTGTATGATGGATACAAATCTGTTTTACAAAGACCTAGAACAGCTATTCTCAACCGCTGGTCGGGCGACCACCATGGCACAAGTGGTCCGCGGAGAAATTTTACTAGTCCGCGGACAATTTACGATCCGCGAAAAAAATTTACTTATTAAAAAAACAATAATAACTAAATTTTGGTCCGCGGGCCAAAAAGGTTGAGAAACGCTGACCTAGAATACAAGGGTTGTTATCATTACTATTAAGTGCTGAAAAAAGGCAGGACAATCTAGCAAAAAAAAATTCGTAAAAAATGATATTTTAAATGGCAAAATTAAAATAAAATATCATAAAGACTGTCCTAAAACTTACACAGATTCTCAAAACTATTATCATAATTTGCAATCAGACAGTGGCGCCGCGCCGATCCTTCAAATTATTGTGACACTAAACTTAAATGCGCTAGTTTTAATATTAGAAAAATGTGTTTTTTTTTGCAGCAATAGTAAAAATAAAAAGAAGAAAAGTTATATAAAAAATTAGGTACCTTCATAGTATAGTTGGTATCTTTATATTAGTTTATATTTTGTACTGAAACAAAATACGAATTTCAATTTTATCCTTATAAATCCTGTTTAGGGTATTTATTTTTTTACATAGTACTGAATCTTTTTAGGTAGTAGAAAACCTATCAAAAAAGTAATAAAGCTGCCAGGAATAGAAACGACATTAATATGATATCTAAATTACGTGGCTATAAAGATTTATTTGCGTTTGATGAGAAATATCATAAATTATGTTACAGCCACTACATCTCTGAAAGAAACATAAAATCGCACAAAAATAGGAAAACGGTTTCCGAACCTACACGAAAATAGTTCGACAATATCTACCTTTTCTGCGAGTATTGGTAGTGATGTTCAGATAGACCTTTACTTCCTGAAGAAATGTCCAAAATTTAAACTTTATTAAGAGCTGCTGCCTAATACGTAATGCAATGGCTTTATGTCAACCCAAAATTGAATTTCCAACATGTACTTGTGTGAAAGAAGAACTAAAATGTTGCAAGGAGTGTAAATTTCGTTCCTGCAATATCATTATTAAAGATTTTAAGGCAGAAATGGATTAAATTTACGTAAAATGCTACTAATGAAGCGCCTAAATAACTACTTACATATTATATTTTTGGGTCTGTAAAAAAAATCACCCACGGAATTGGACGATTTTTAAATTTGCAATGTAAAATATTCTTTAAGTATTATTATTTAAGGCAAAAAAATGCGGATGATGTAGTTTTCACCAAGAAAAGCGCAATAAAAATTCTAAAAATTGGTCATTATTTGACATTTTATTTTAACTATTTACGATTTACATGTAATAAATTCATGCATCGCTTCAAGACGTTTACAGTGTTGCTAAACGGAAATATTATTAATTTATAATAAAAAACTTTGCCGTTACCATAAGGATAATTTTCAATAAATCAAAAATATTTGAATTTCAAGCCAGTTACAAATATAATTAGGGAAAATAAAAAGCCGCTTTAACTAACCAGCACTAATCATGACCGACCAGAACGGCGCATTTATAATAAAAAAAAATTACAATTTAACGAGGAAAACCTAACCGGAACTAACCAGAACTAGATCATAGTTTGAAAGTTGTTGTTTGTTAGTTCTGGTTAGTTTTTTATATAAAAAACAACCTTCAATAATACCAAATTATTACAAAAAGTCTGGCAACATTGCTTATTCAAGCAGCATTCAGACATGTCAAAGAATAGCTTCGTATCATCTCTTTATATGGAAAAAAATAATTATATATTCCTGTTTAAAAAAAGACCTTTAACGAAGCCCTAGTTTATATTTAATGTATGTACTATATTTCTCAAATTTAATTAAAAGACACAAAGCATCCGCAATTTTTTGTTGCTAAAAATGTTTAAAAAATAATGAAGTTTTGAATGTATAATCAAAAAAATAACGAATCCCGTGGGTGGTTTTCTTTACCAGCAACCAATAAAAAAAGTTGAATAAACCTACTTATTAGGTGGGTAATTAATAACAATGATTGATATTTTTGTATGGGTTTAAAAATCTACCCACCTGTTTCGGATATTTCAAATTTTTCTTTTCTAAACAACTTAAGCACCCTTAGATCTGCGTTTAAACCTGTTGATACAACTTTAACTACCTACTACACTTCCACCGGACCGTAAGATCTTTGTAGTCGGCCGGCTCGCTAAGCCCAAGCGCGCAAAAATATGACTTTGGCCGTTAAAAAAATATTACTGACTCAATACTATAAAAGGAATCTAAAAAATTTTTGTTTTAAAAACTTTTTTTAAACATTAGCTACAATTTGTACGCAGCATGTATGTATAAATTTTCAATAATAAACTTTTTTCTCGATTGCCTAAAATTACGCTACTAAAAATAACAATTTTGAGTTTCGTACTATTTTAAAAATTTAACAAAAAAATATCAGCTTCAAGTGGGACGTTGTTTGAAGCGCTATTGTGTCTACTTTAATCTAAAAAAAATTAACTTGATAGCATGAATATTATTAAAGATAGAGCAGTGGAGAAGTTAAAATACGTGTTTTATTGAAAACCGATTTTTTTTGGGTTTTTTCGAAATAAAAAAACTCTCGACCACTAAAAATGTCGTAAAAAGTGATTTCGTGTACACGATTACCTTATTAAAGAATCCCACTAAGTCTGGTTTGGTTCTACGCCGGTTTTTTTTTTCTCGATAACTAAGCGACTTTTCTTCCAAATTTTACTCCACTATAATAAAACTTAACCAAATTGACCATAAATATCTCTAAATTCAGCAAAACTAATTATTTTAATTATTTCTTTGATTTATCCTACTAGTTGGATATTAATATAAAACTAAATTTCTTTACCATTATCTGCATACATACTAAATACAATACACTTTGTTGGTAAACTCCATAATCTAATTAGTCCTAACTCCAGGAAGCTTTAATTGCACTTCGGGCCGAGTTAGGCAATTTTCAAAGAGCATTAAACTCGTTTTACCTGATATAGTATATCCCTTTTTGGAGCCGAGTTGGACGACGCCCATATTAACATACAAGGTATCCAGTTGTCAAGCGTAAATGGTTGGCTTAAAACTCTCTAATACTAGTACATCATAATTTATTTTACATAACTTTGCGATAATTCTTTTATACCAAATTATGTTTCATATACAGAATAATGAATGAAATGCAGTCCATCTCACAAAAGTAATTAGTTTAGTATTTTCGTGTTAACTAAATGCATATTATTCATGAATATCGCTTTAAACAAATCTGTATATCTCATTTGTTTCCAAAATGCATGGAACTGCAATTTATCAGTATTATTTTACAATCGCAACTACAAACGAAATTGTAAAATAATCTAATTAAATAATTTACGAGAGGTACATCACATTATTAGAGATATTTTAAACAATCTCAGTTACATATTTTACAGTAACGTAGAAAATAAATACTTATATTAACATTAACAATGATTTTTTTACTGGGAAGAGCGCATTGACCACATAAGTTTTTGAGACAGACCTAATCGATGCATCTTTAGAAGAGCAATTATTTACCAACCTTACTAAATGTAGTGTTTGCGAAGGAGTATACCAGCGGCAAACTTAATTTCCAGCTTATTTAATTTTGTTTATATTAACCATACGTAATGTAAACTATTAAGGTATTTTCCAAATAAAATACTTTTTACGTGTTAACATAAACAATAGAACAAGTCCTGGGATTAAAAAAATAGTTTTTTTTTTAATTTGTAAATCAAGCATAATATGTGATTTTTTTACTTAAACTATTTTAATTTACAAAGTAATATTTTATTTTAACCAGGATAAATGCTCTTCTTTATACGTATACAGTTTGCATTGTTATTTTGTGAATATTAAATTCGTAGACGTTCATTGCAGAATGACTTAAGCCGTAAAAAATACTTTTCGAAAAATTATAAAAAGTAAGCATGGTTTTTTTGGAGCATTATTATCTACTTTTAAACACCAACCCTCATATTTTAATATTGTTTTTACAAAACATTACAACGAGACAAAGTTAACTCTCCACAGCCTCCATCAGGCAAGGACCCCTATTTCAATGTCCACAGGTGGTTTATATTTACGTTTTCCTTATTTCTAAGTATGAACAATCCAAAAAGAAATATTTCTTCGTTTTTTCTAACTAAAGGGTTTAATGAAGAGAAATATGAATTTGCATAAAAATAAATATTTCAATTAGTTTTATGTGTGCAAGCATCTTAATTATTGACAATGCATTAAGTTTTTTGATAAAATTAAGAAATTTAAAAAAAAAAACTGGGCTATATTAATAGATGACAATTCTTACGTCTATTCGATTTTGGCTTAATTTTTAAGTTTTAGGGTTACCTATTGTATATCCTTTTGTTTATTACTGCTTTGGTTGACAAACGTTTTTATTATCTTATTTATTGTCAAATTGTATTGTCCTTAAAAGTGTTTTTCAGTTTTGGATGGCCCCCCTACTCGCCTAATATTGAATTTTTGTGATTTCATCAAATTAAAGAAGTT
>JAHBCN010004518.1:0-62977 GCA_019359885.1 Listronotus oregonensis
CCGACCACAAGGTCTCTCAATAAACCATTTACATTGTTTGTTCTAAAACCATGAAAAAAAACAGACGTTTTCTGTGTCACCTGGTTGAAAATTTTGGATTTTTGCGATGGAAGGATGGAGAACTTCCTGATTTAAATTCCCCAAGAAAAACTCTGAGTAATTGGGGATACGTGTTGAATTCGTCAGTACAAATTTTTGGTTGATGGGGAAATCAATTCAGCTTCCTCTTGTTGTACTGTAACTTTATTACGGCCTTTTTGGGACGTTCCAATTCCATATTCGCGAAGTCTTTGAAAGGAGTCAGAAAACGGTCAAAGGTTCCTTCTGTTTGGAAACCTCTGCTGATACTCACGACAAGCTGCTACCCCATTTCCGTCACATAAACCGTAGATATAAATGATATCAGCATATTCTTCGTTGGAAACCCCCATCTTCTCGTATTTTTTACAATAACAGATTCAAATGCATTTAACTGTTGACAATGAAAAATTTAATTTCCAATGGCGTCTGGTATTAATGCGCTTACTAGATTAAAAGGCTTTTATTTTATTTTTAATTATTTGTCGGTAAAAGTTTGAAAAAAATTTTTGGGAAACGAAGGCAAAATTTTAAAAAAATAGTTTCTTCATTTTCGATTCAGAATTAAAAAAGGGGGGACCCTCGATTATGAATACCCTGTATATTTTGCATATCAGTTTCATCTTCTTCAAGTGGTGGGTGGTTATCGGTACCCACCACAAACATCGGATAAGCAAAAAAGGTTTTTTTTAGCAGCTACATGCTGAACCCATCCTGTTTTGCAGGAGCAAAATATTATTTTCAAGACGTTTTTTGAGCTGCTTTGTGTCATTTTTTCGGGTTTTTTAAAAATTGCTTTTGAACCTCATTTTTCAGAGAATTAATTGCTGGCTTTAAGTAAATTTTTTGTACCTGATGATAAAAAAGTTTTTTACCCATTTAAAAAAACCCTTTTTCCGAGTTTTTTTTAAAAAAAATTTTTAATAAATATGGGAAATTAAAAAAAGCATCTTTTATTTATTTATGCATTCAGAAAAAGCGATACTACCCCCCTTTTTTAATAAAGGTATAAATAATTTTATTAAATTTTTAAAGAAAGTTATAAATTAGGCAGCAAAAAGTTTTATTTTAAAATCAAAGTGATGAAAAACTTTTTAAGGAAGGTTTAAGTTCTATACTTACAATTTATGGTACTAAAACTGCCAAAAACTTAAATAAACTCCGATACAAACGTTTCATAGCATTAGCTTTAAAATATAAAAGTGTACAACTTCATTCACTACCTCGGACAAAGCAAGCAAAGCAACATATTAAAAATGTCTACTCGCAAGTCCGGCAATGGAAAATTAATTCTTTTATCTCTTCGGAAAAATGGAGCTGGCAAAAATAAAATTATTTAAAACCAGTAAATATAACGCAACCAGCAGCACCTAAAAACGTCTTAAAAATCATATTCTGCTTCTAAAAAACAAAATGTGGTTCACCATGGGGCTGCGGAAAAAGTGGCCTTCATTGCTTACCGGCTTGCAGTGTTTGCAGTGGATGTGACTGTGATAACCACCCACCACTTGCAGAAGATGAAATATCCCATACGCAAAATACAAATGAAAATTAAATTTCATATCTTTTGTATATGTAAGTAAAGCAGAAAGTTTTTAACAATTAATAAAATATTTTAAAAATACTGATAAATAACTCTTCATAAAATTATATTTATTAAAATTTTATCATATTTTCTTAAATATCTAATACGGAACATGTTTCTTAGAGTTGTTTAAATTCTACAGAAATACATAAATTTTTAATTTTGTTATGTATATTCATTTTGTGTCACTAGATATAAAAATATCTTGTAAGCAATTATTATAGTCCGAAAATTGAGTAAAATTTCTGCTCTCAGAAATTAAAGTTTACGATATCGTCGAAACTATGAGAAATACGAGAAATTATTATGAAACTATTTTTGTAGGAAATTTAGTTGCCTACAAAAAAGATTTTGTGTAAAAATGACGAAAATTAATATTTAAAAAGTTACAGCGATTTAAAAAGAAATTGTTCCATTTAAAAATAAATATTGTTTAAGCAATATAAATATTTAGTTTCCCCCTCCAAAAAGGTTTCTGATTTTAAATAATATGGAAAAACAAAATTATTAAAAAAAAAAAATTTTTTAAAAAAAAAATTTTTTTTTTTTTTTTAAAAAAATTTTTGGGTTTTTTTTAAAAATTTTTGTTTTAAAAAAAAAAAATTTTCTTTTAGGGGTTTTTTTTTTTTTTTTGGGGTTTTTTTTTTTTTTTTTTTTAAAAAAAAAATTTTTTAAATTGGTTTTTTTTTTTTTGGCCGGGGGGGGGTTTTTTTTTTTTGGGGGTTTAAATTTTTAACTTTTTTTTTTTTTAAAAAAAAAAACCCCTTTTTTTAAAACCCCCAAAAGGGGTTTTTTAAAAAATTTTTAAAAAAGGGAAAAACCAAAAAAAAAAAATTTTTTAAAAAAATTTTTTAAAAATTTTAAAAAAAAAAAAAAGGGGGGGGGGGGGCCCCAAAAAAAAAAGGGGGGGGGTTTTTTTGGGGGTTTTTTTTTGGGGGGGCCAAAACCAGAAAAAGGGGGGGGCCCCCCCAAAAGGGGGGGTTTTTTTTTGGTTTGTTGGCCCTTTTTTTTTTTATTTTTTTTTTAAAAAAAAATTTTCCCTTTTTTTGGGGGGAAAATTTTTTTTTTTTTTTTTAAAAAATTTTTTTTTTCTTAAATGGGGAAAAAAAAAATTTTTTTTAAAAAAAATTTTTTTTGGGAAAATTTTTTTTTTTTAAAAAAAAAAAAACCCCAAAAATTTTTTTTTTTGGGGAAAATTTTTTTTTAAAAATTTTTAAAAAAGTTTTTTTTTAAAAAAGGGGGGCCCCCGAAAAAAAATTTGGGGTTTTTTAAAAAAAAAAGGGGAAAAAAAAAAATTTTTTTTTTTAAAAAAAAAAATTTTTTTTAAAAAAGGGTTTTTTTTGGGAAAAAAATTTTTTTTAAAAAAGGGTTTTTTTCCCTTTTTTTAACCCCCCTTTTTAAAAAAAATTTTTTTTAAAAATTTTTTTTAAAACGGAAAAAAAAAAAAAAAATTTTTTTAATTTTTTTTTTTTAAAAAAAAATTTAAAAAAAATTTTTTTTTTTTTTTTTTCCCCCAAAAAAAAAAACCCCCGGTTTTTTGGAAATTTTTTTAAAAATTTTTTTAAAAAAATTTTTCCCCCCTTTGGTTTTTAAAAGGGGTTTTTTTTTTTTTTTTTTTTTCCCCCCCCGGGGGGCCCTTTTTTTTTTTTTTAAAAAAAATTTTTTTAAAAAAAATTTTTTTTTCCGGGTTTTTTTTGGGGAAAAAAAGGGGGGGAAAAAATTTTTCCCCCCTTTTTTTTTCCAAAAATTTTGGGGGGTTTTTTTTAAAAAAGGGGGTTTTTTTTGGAATTTTTTTCCCCCGGGGGGGAAAACCCGGGGGGTTTTTTTGGGGGGGGGGTTTTCCCGGTGCCCCCGGGAAAAAAGGGGGGGAAATTTTGGGGAAAAAAACCCCCCCCCCCCCCCCCGGAAAAAACCCGGGGGGGTTCCCGGGCCCCTTTGGGGGGGCCCTTTTTTTTAAAACCCTGGGAACCGGGGGCCCCCCAAAAACCCCCGGGGGGGCCCTTTGGGGAAAAATTATTTTTTTTTTTTCCCAAAAAAAAAAAATTTTTTTCCCTTTTTTTTAAAACCCCTTTTTCCCCGGGGCCCCCCCCCCCCCCCGGGGGGAAAAAAGGGGGCCCCGGGGGGGTTTTACCCGGGGCCCCCAAAAAAAAAAAGGGCCCCCCCCCTTTTTAAAGGGGGGGGTTTTCCCCAAAAAAAAAACCCCGGGGGGTTTTTCCTTTTTTTTTAAAAAAAAAAAAAAAAAAAAACCCCCCCCCCAAAAAAAGGGCCAAAAAATTTTTACTAAAAAAAATTTTTTATGGGGGGCCCCCCAAAAAAAAAGGGGAAAAAAAGGGGAAAATTTTTTTTTCCCCCCCCCTTTTTTTTCCCCCCTTGGGGCCCCCCCAAAAAAAAAAATTTTTTTGGGGAAAAAAATTTTTTAAAAGGTTTCCCCCCTTGGGGTTGAAAAAGGGGGGCCCAATTTTTTCCCCCCAAAAAATTTTTGGGGGAAAAAAAACCCCCCAAAAAAACCCCCCAAAAAAAATTTTTTCCCCTTTAAAAAAAAAAATTTCCCCAAAAAAAAAACCCCCAAAAAAAAAAAATTTTTTTTAAAAAAAAAAAAAGGGGCCCCCCTTTTCCCAAAAAAAAATTTTTTTTCCCCCAAAAAATTTTTTGGGGGGGTTTTTTTAAAATTTTTTTAAAAAAAAAAAAAATTTTTTTTTTTACCAAAAATGGGGGTTTTTTAAGGCCGGGGAAAGGGGGCCCCCCCCGGCCCCCGTTTTTGGGGACCCCCCTTTTTTCCCCCCCCCCCCCCCCGGGTTTTTCCCCCCCCCCCAAAAACCCCCCTTAAAAAACCCCCCCCCCCCGGGGGGGGGTTTTTTTTAAACCCCCCTTTTTCCCAAAATTTTTCCAATTTGGGTTCTAAAACCCCCCCTTTTTTTTTTTGGCCTTTCCCTTATTCCCCCCTTCCCCCCTTTTTTTTTCCCCCCTTTTCCCCCCGTTTTTAAAAAAAACCCAAAATTTTTTTTTTCCCCCCAAAAACCCCCTTTTTTCCCCTTTGGGTTTTTTTAAAGGGGGGTTTTTTTAAAAAATTTGGGTTTCCCCGGGGGAAAATTTTTTTTTTTCCCCCCCCCCCCAAGGGGGCCACCCTTTTTTTTTTTTTTTTTTTCCCCCAAAAAAAAACAAAAAAAACCCCCCTTTTTCCCTTTCCCCCCAAATTCCATTAAAAAATTTTTTTTTTTTAAAAATTTCCCAAAAAAGTTTTTTTTTTAAAAACCAATTTAACCAAAAGGGAAAGAAACCCAAAAACCCAAAAAATTTTAAAAATTTTTAAAAAAAAAACCCTTTTAAAAACCCCCCGGGGGTTTTTTTCCCCCAAAAAAATTTTTTTAAAACCCCCCTTTTTTTTTTTTAAAAAAAAATATTTTTTAAAAAAAATTTTTTAAAAAATTTAAAAAAAAAAATTTTTTTAAAAAAAAAACCCCCAAATTTTTAAAAAAAAAAAAAACCCCCCCCCAAAAAAGAAAAAACCCTTTTTGGGGAAAAAAAAAACCCAAAAAAAAAAAAGGTTTTAATTTTTTTTAAAAACCCGGGGGGGGGGCCCCCCCCCCTTTTTTTTTAAAAAAAGGGGGGGCCCCCGGGGGAAAAAAAAACCCAAAACCCGGGCCCCCCCCCCCGGGGAAAAAAAAAACCCCCAAAAATTTAAAAAATTTTAAAAAAAAAAGGGCCCTAAACCCCGGTTTTTTTTTTGGGAAAAAAACCCCAAAACCCCCAAAAACCCCTTTAAAAAATTTAAAAAAAAAAAAACCCCCCCCCCCCCCCAAAAAAACAAAGGGTTTTTTGGGTTTCCCCCTTAAAAAAAAACAAAAATTGGGGGGGTTTAAGGGATACCCACAAACGGAAACTGGCAAATTGCCTCAAAAATTATTGATGAGGACAAGGCTCGTTGGGCCATCACTGGCTTCTCCCCCTTCAAATCACCAGGACCGGACGGCGTATATCCAGCCCTACTTCAGTGGGGAATGGAGGTACTACTTCCGCACCTGGTAGGGATTTTCAGGTCATCACTGGCCCTAAGATACATCTCGAAGGCCTGGAGAGAAGTCAGAGTTGTCTTCATACCAAAACCAGGGAAGGCTGACTACAGTATCCCTAATCATAATTTAGACCAATCAGCCTTACAGCATTTCCCATGAAAACCATGGAGCGGCTATGCGAAAGATAAATCAGGGATGTAGTGATTATCAATAAACCCTTACACCCAAACCAACATGTATACACTACAGGCAGATCAACGGAGACAGCACTATACGCAGTCTCAAATAAAATCGAAAGATCAATGGACTACAAGGAGTCCGCCTTAGGTGTATTCGTAGACATAGAGGGGGCGTTTGACAAAACGACCTTTACCAAAATATCAGACGCACTTGCTGATTATCATACCCACCAACAGTAAATGGATGGATAATGAATATGCTCTCTAAACGAGTAATAGAAATAAAGGCTGACGATGTTAAGGTCAGGAGCAAGGTAACAAAAGGCTGTCCGCAGGAGGAGTACTCTCACCCTACTATGGAAACATGGTTCTAGACAGCCTCTTGCGACGCCTTACAACGAAAACCTATACAGATAGCATACGCGGATGACGTGGTTATTTTGCTAACAGGCAAATTCCTGAATGTAATCTGCGATAGAATGCAACATGCCCTCAGAAAGTTGGAACAGTGGTGCGTTGAACACGCTCTATCTGTAAATCCCAAGAAAACAGAAATGGTTCTGTTTACAAAGAAAAAGAAACTAGGGAACCTCACAGCACCCGTTCTTTTCAATACAAAACTGAGCTTCTCAACAGAGGTCAAATACCTTGGTATTACCTTGGGGATTCTCTCCCAAAGTAGCCCATTGGATCTACACGGCCATAATAAGACCCATGGTAACTTACGGTTCCATAGTGTGGTGGTCCAAAACAGAACAGATCACGGCAAAACATAAGCTAGATCAAATTCAAAGAATAGCATGTTTAAACATCACGGTGCTACAAGGACTACACCGACTATGGAGGTGATATTGAATCTACCCCTTGATATATTTGTAAGGAAGCGGCTCTGATGACTCTACACGCCTTCGCATGGTCGGTCTAAACACTAATGTAGGCACTGGCTCAACTGGACGAACGCCTGTGGAGGGATGTTACAGGAGAACTTCCAATTCTACAGGCAAGAGCGGACTCAGTTGCAGCAAGGTTCGTTTTCAATAAACCCTACACAATCCACATAAGAGGAACAATACCAATAAAAGGCGAGTCTAAAGGATCCATTAGCCTGTACACTGACGGCTCTAAGACCAAGGTGGGCACAGGCTGTGGCATATACTCACCAACCATAAACCTGAAAATCGGATGGACAATGGGCGCCGAACCCAGCGTGCTTCAATCCGAACTGACAGCCATAACCATAGCGGCTTACGAAATTAAAAGCCGTAACATAGCCAACCATACGATCTGTATTTATACAGACAGTAGCAAAGCATTACTAGCCCTGAAAAGACCAATGAATTACTTCGGGACTAGTACTAGAAATGTCATCAAGCCCTGACTAACATTCTCTCAAATAATGTGGTCAACCTAACCTGGATCAAGGGACATAACATATCTAAAGGTAATCATACCGCTGACTCTCCAGGGCGGCTGCGGGACGGGAAACTGTTGGTCCCGTCCCCACCACTGGACTGACAACAGCAGCGATTAAAGATACCATTAATATTAATATCGGCTGTTTAAAGGGAAATGGGATGATACTACAAACTGCAATTTTGCAAAAATAATGCTGAGCTATCCAGACAAGTCAATAGCGAAAAAAAAATCTTATGATGTCCAGAAGAAACCTCCGAACACTAACGGGCGTTCTAACTGGCCACTGCGGGCTACGAGGAAGCCTATTTAAAATGGGTCTAACGAACACAGGATTATGTAGAGGCTGTGAACAAGAAGATGAGACCGCGGAACACATTCTTTGCGATTGTCCCGCCCCCACATTCGAACGAATTCCATGCTGGGCACGAATTGGCCATTACTGGCCGAAATTAGGGAGATTCCCCTAAAGACGTCGTCAACTATTTTAAATCAATAGGTTGGACGACGCAGTGAATCTCCCGCCTGTACAAGAGGAAGCACAAAGGACCTACTGAGGTCTAGGTGCAGTGGTATATTACCACCCTCTGAACATTCAGAGATCAGAAAGACTGGCCTTGTCTTTTTTTCTCTTGGGGCTTTGGAGAAGGTCAAATCTTTTTGTCGAGTCTTTAACAAAGTAACTGTTTGGATAATTCAGCTTACCATTATTCATTGGGGAGTACTTCAGCCTACAGTTCCTATGCATTTTCAGAGAGGATTGCTTCTGTAGAAACGCATGGTGGTTGTCCTTTCTCATCTTGCTTACATCTATTAAAGTTGCTAATCCACGTGTTACCATCACAATGTCTTCACTCAGATCTTCGTTATAAACAAAACATTCCATCGTACCAGAATTTACTTTGACTTCCATATTTCTGCCACAAAAATAAAAGGCAACAAAAATTAGACTTTCCTCGTTTTGTCTGAAAACTAAAATAAAAAGAAAGGCGAATTTTTTTTTACACTTTTTACATCTTCTTGATTAATAAATGTATGCATTCAAAATCCACAATCCTATTTACAAAGATTGTAAACCGCCCTAAGAAAAACACGTTGTTTAAAAATACTCAAGTATATTTATTGAATTTTGCGAAATGTATTCAACACCTTTCAAAGCTCCATAATCCAAAAAAAATCGTTTTTTATAAAAAATATAAACAGGTTGATAGGAGGGTCAAAATATCGAGCAAAAACTAACTTTGGCTCGAGTTTTTAATATTCTAAAGAAACAAAAAAAAGGAAACAGTAACAAGATATTATTGCTACACGTTCCTTCTTTCATGTAAAGTTTAAATCATGCAAAAATATGCATTTTTACGTGAGTTATTTAAAAATTAGTCCGTACGTTTGGAAGTGTAAGTAGCTTAAAGCATCTTTCGAGATACGGGGCAGGTGCAAAAAATACTCGGCGCATTTATGGCCGATTATTGCAAAAACTATCAAATTTTTTACAAAGGTGATGAAATCATTTTGCAGCTAATAAACTGCTCTTTATTTTCGTCCAAACACGAATTACGTAAGTGTCATATTTCGGGAGATATCGACCAAATTAGTTGAAAAAACGAATTTCCGGGCTCTTGATGGCCATTTTCAGGCCCTTGCTGACTTTTTTTTATATATGATATTTTCAGAGGTTATTGTATACATTAATACCTTCAAATTAAAAACAAAATTATGACGGCCCAACCTAATCTTTAGGTTCACACCTTCGTTTACCGTACTAATAATTTATTTTTAAAGATTATAACCAAAAAGCGAAAAGCCTGATTTGTTTTTAAAAATAGAAATTATATTATTTGTTACAGCTTTAAGGTTTATATTTTATGAAAAATATATTATTTTTTATAAATTTACTTGTTTTTTTCGGTTTAACCGGTAATTAAAATCACTGCGTAAAATCACTATCGCTGATGCACTGGTAATTCATATTTCACTGTATTTTCCAACTCTACCCCACACCTAGACGCTGTCTAGACTCTTTGTAAATATAAAGTCCAATATACTACCATTAAAGAAACATTCTTAAAAAAATTCTATAAATCTTCTTTTTAAACTCCCAAAAGACCAAAGTTTGATAATTATCCCACCAAAATGAAAACCTAACTTTCCTTCGTTACTCTGTAAGTAGATCCTTGGTATTTGCGTGATTGAGTATGATTCTTTTAAAGGTAAAACAAGCCATCTTTTGCAATTTTAATTTTATCGGCCTTTATAATTATTTTTGTTGAAATCAAAATTTTACACCTTATTCAAATAATACCCTAAGATGACTTTCATTTGAAACGCTAAGGAGAAATGAATAACCAGATGTGACATTAATGCGATTGTTGTTTCTTTTCGGCCGGGTATTATAATGTCGACTTATCTATACTTGTGTGGATTTAACTTCAGTTTTCTAAAATGTAGATATTATAAACGTCTAGTTACGGTAAAAACTTTGTTTAAACATAAGGTTTAGGAATCGATACTCCGGAACCACCTAAGTTAAACATTGTAAAGTAAAAGAGAGGTTTTTTAAAAGAAAATAAAAAAAAAACAGTGAATGTAAACCTCAGTTTAATATAATAATTAAATATTTGTACAGTTTACCGGCACTTTCATAATACCGGACCTTAAAAGGTAACTACAAGTTTTAGAAAAATGTTTTTTTGAAAATTTTAAAAAGTCGATATTTTTTATTGCTATATTTAATGTGAAAAGAATTCTGTTAACAAGAGACACCCAAATATTAACACTTTTAAGCTTTTTTTTAACCACTTGCCCTAGTCTAGAGTATTGAAAAGAACATATTTATTTTAAGTTTTAAGTTTCTTATTAATATTTTTTGTTAAAAATAATTTTAAGTCAGTTTATTATGTTTTAGATAAGGTAGTTTACAGTAAATTTTTATTTAATAATAACACAGACCCACAAAAAAAATAAGTTGTGTGTGCTGGGTGTTGGACTAGGATTTTCTGGAGTATTTTTTTTACTGAACACAAATCTGAAGTCAAAATTGAGGGTCAAAAAACAAAAAATCGAGGATTCCCAAAAAATCGACACAGAACATTTACCGGCAAAAAACTTACAACCACGGAATGTTTGGACTACGTCTATGTAAACTATAAGAGACACAAAAAATTTTATAAAACAAAAAAGAGAGCTTTTAAAATTGTTTATTTAAAAAGTTATATAAATATTTTTAATAAAATAAATTATAAAGAAGATATAAACGAAAATGTAATTTTGACAAAAAAAAAATTAGTCCAAAATAGGAAAAAAAATTATTAGTGAGATTTTTGGGTTTGTTTAATAATAAATTATTTATTTTATTTATTTGAATTCCATATTTCTTAAAATTTGCAGAAAAAATTCAATAATAAAAAAAATAAATTTCAAATTTTTTCCGAAGGTAAACCTTGAAAAAATCTTGAAAATTCGGTTTTTTTATTATAACTCGAAAAATAATGCATTTAGACAAAAAGTTTATATAACTTAAATAAAAGGTCTGTCAAAAATACATTGTTTATGTCCCATATGGTTTCATGAATTTTTTTTAGTTTTTTAGATATTGACATTTTAAATTAAAAAAAAATCGTTAATATCTGAAATTACGCCTTTTCTTGATTATTTGTTATTTGACCCCCAATTTTAACTTTAGATTCGTGTTCAGGGGAAAAAAATTCTGCATGAAATCTTAGTCCGACACCCAGCACACATCACTTACTTTTTTGTGGGCCTGTGTAATTTAATATTTATTTAAAAGTAGTTTGGTATTTACAATATTGCGTCATTTACGTTATTATTTAACTGGATTTTTGACATAAAAATAAAACTTAATTATAGACCCCCCTTAAATATTGTTTTATTAGTTTTTACATAAATAATTAAAAAATGAAAAAAAGTGCGAAAATAGTAAAACTCGAAAAGCTTAACTGACTAAGAACAAATAAAAAAGAGTAATCCCCTGCAATCTACCCAAAAATCTACAAAATATTGCAATATAAAATCTGTCTCTTTTTCTAATACTCAATACGCAGGACACTTTTAAAATCAACTAAATTCAAAAACACCGTATATCTCCAAAATGAATCGAGTTAGCCTTGAAATTTTTACACATTTAAATTTGTTTTAAAAGTCCGTCTCGAAAATGTACATACAGAATTGCTTTATCTTTTACGGTTTTCTTAATACCCCGTAAATAAACCAAAATGTGTCTCCCCGTACAGACAGCGTCGTTTTGTTGTACAAATGCCTTTTATTCAAAGTATTGGGATAAAAGTCCTTTTACCTTTGAATAAAGATATTTAACTAATAAATTCAGAATACTAGGTTATTTGGTAAGTAGCAGATATCACTTTTTTTTACCTTTTGACAAAACTTGCTAATTATTTTTTTAAGTGTATTATCTGTGTTTGCAGGTGAATAATTTATTTAGTTGGGTTTTCCAAGATTAATTATTTTTATGTGCTAATTTCCTA
This sequence comes from Listronotus oregonensis, assembly GCA_019359885.1. Lineage (NCBI taxonomy): Eukaryota > Metazoa > Arthropoda > Insecta > Coleoptera > Curculionidae > Listronotus > Listronotus oregonensis. The sequence goes on from JAHBCN010004518.1 coordinate 11,771, forward strand.
GTATAATATGCTTGAGCCGATACTTTTAATTATAAATAGTGTCATATTATTTTAAAAATAAGCTTAGAATTGGCAATCTGTTTTTACATCTGTTTAGTATTATAAGCCATGTGTGCTTATCTTCATATAACAGATCAACCACCAAAACAAAGTAAGATCGAATTTAAACTAGGACATACGCGCCAAAATAACTTAAACTGTGTACACTCGGCGAAGGTTGACTTTTGATGAGGGGTAATAAATATGCAAGCGGGAGCGGGCGGCTGTATGCCTAAAATCGCCGGTCTTTGCTGTTCGAAACAGCGCCTAGAGAAGCATCGACATATTGCGAAGCTTTGTCTTACTTCTCTCACACAGTTAAAGGTGTTGTCCGTTTCTGTTTGATACATTACATTTTATCCCTATGTTCGGTTTTGGATTTCTACACCTGTATAAATGATGCAGCTTTATTGTGAATAATCTTCTGTAACGAAATATAAGAAATATATTTTGTTAGAGGTTTTTCTTGTAATCCTAACTACTAATAATTAATTAATAAGTTGGGATATTTATAAAATATTTTGGTGCATGCGCCGGTGAAAATATTTAGGAAGAAATATAATACAAGTTCAGCCGCTATATAAGAATATGGTGGGGGATATGATAGCTTACTTGGGTACTAATAAATAATAAAGGGATCATCTCGTTCCTGCTTCTCAACGTGGTAAGTTGTCTGATTTTTGCTATTATTATTTGATATTCATTTATAAAACTTATTTCATTTTATGTAAATGTTACTTGATTTTAGATTATTCTAAATTATTATGAATTACAAACTGTGATTCCAGGGTTTGTGTTATGTTTTTGGAATACCTTTAAAGGAAAATAACCTCAAAACACGTTTTAACAGCTTAACCTTTCTGGGTAAATTCTCGTTTAATCCAAGTCATCGTGCAACTTTTTAACAATTTTATAATTAGGATAGAACAAACAAATTTCAATCTTTCTTTCACAATAAATATTTTTGGGAACTAATCTAAATTTTATGAAAATTTACCAATTTCGTCAAAGATAAACTCACTAGAATATTGCAAAGAATATCACACGAATCATCTATTTAAAAATCAGTTTCTGCCGATCAATTATGATTTTAGGAGAGGAGTAAACTAGAGAAATCTAACCAAAGAGAGACCAGATAAACGAAATAACGAGTCCTGGATGAAAGTTAACTTTGAAGCAGTTTTGAGGAGACATGCTCTAGTGCATCAACAAGTTAAATACAGTATGGTAAGTTTTCCATTTTCCTATTAAATTTTTGATATTTTTATGTCTATTTTTTTTTAATAATTTAAATCTCGTTTGAGGAAAACTTACCATATCTTGTGTGTAACGGTACCGAGCATTTCTCCACTTCTGACTGAATTTATCTAAATTTCTCTTTATTTTATCTTCAACTCTGTAAATTTTATGAATAGCAAATATCAGACAGCATAAATCATAGTGGGGTTAGGCAGGGAGAATCTATCGTCAGCTATTTAATTATTTTAAGTTGTTTTTTTATTAATGTAAATTCATATCTATTTTTAGTAAATTGTCTCTGACGATATAAATCAAATTTTATTAGTTATAAGAAATTAAAAATTTGGAATATTATTTCCGAATTTGGGTTACTTCTACCTGGAATAAGGAGAAGAATACAGGGAGATTCTCGATAATTTTTATTATTTCTTTTAAACAATCTACTTAACTAAGATAAAATAATTTGTCGTTCAGCTTAATAATATATTTTCTGTAACTTTATTACCGATATAAACTTATTTCATATCTGTAAAACAAGAAGATTGGTGTACTATTACCAGTGTTCTTGGGATATCTTATTTTTATTCTAATTTTATACTAGAAATTAGACATTTATGCTTTTTGCATGTAAAACAAAATCCAATGGCGGAAGAAACTCTCAGGCTGTCAAGAACCTAAGAGATATAACACCTAGTCAACAGCTTTCAAATCAACAAAGGCCAATCCGAGGAACTCCAGGCATAGGCTCCCTGCATCCCAAAACAAGGTCCCCACAGTCAGATCCTTCTAACCTCAGGAGACAACTTTCATCATCAGGACAGAGCTGCCTTGCACTGGGAAATATCCTCTAGTCAACACATACACAGAAAGCATAGTTGAGAAAAGGTGACACATCCAAATAACACATTATGCCATTCTGAAGATGTTTCAAATATGTAAAAATGTCTAATAATATCAAATTTCAATCAAAATATTGATTCACTTTAAAGAACTAAAATATTGTGAACACAATTATAATTTTAATAAATTATTTGTAATTTATAATATCTTTCTATCTCCCTTTCTTTGCAAGCAAACGAAATTTCAAGGCATTTTAAAGTCTCTTTAAAAGATAGTTTTAAAGCTAAATTCATAACTTGTTAATTACCTAATTGGTCGCATTAAATTATATAGTGCCTTGGGATTTCTGGCGCCCATAAAAAAAATTAAGTTTCAAAGTCAAACCAAGCTATCATTTCAACAACCTCACCCGAGATGAGTTTCATATAGCCGAGTGGAACGTGGGCTTTTTATAACAATTTACAAGTGGTGCCCAACGCCCTTTTTTTCAATCAATTACACTTCATTAATAAAAAGCCTGTGTGAAGACGGCAAATATCGTCAATCCTTTTTTAAGGCCGACGTAGAGGGAAAAAAGGGCCGAAAATATGTTAACAAAAACAATAAGGTAAATAAATCCACTACACTGGACCATATTCTAATCACTCTAATGGAAGGTATCATACTTACTCTATATAACCGCGCCGTAACCTTATGTAACATTATGGAATCCCTGCAGGAAGAAATAACTAATATAACTAGAACTCTTAAGCAGAACGGCTACAGTAAGAGATTGGTTAAAAAAACAATCGACCAATATAAAAATAAGATAAACATCTCTAACCTGGACAAGACTCGAGAATACCAAACAACTATGATAATTCCGTATATTAAAAGAAACTTTTGAAAAGACCCTTAGAATGGCTAATGAGTATAATAAAGGCTGATTCAAAAAGAACGCCGAGGTTGGAAAGGCCGCCATTTTTATTTTTTATTGTTGGCAGCGTTATTTTTGCGATTTTTGATATGTGGTGCCATTGAGGTTTTGTTTGTCAAGGGATCTGAGAACCCAAGAGTCATTCAAGTCATTGTTAGGCGGCCCCTAGACCTGCAATAACATTGTACAATATATTTTATTGTACAATAATTGAATAGCGCTTTGAATCCAAACGTTCAATTATATTGCACAATAATACGAACTGTGCAATGTTTTCGTGTTAAGTCCGAGAATAGTTTGATCCCGTGTGCATCGTGCGTAAAGCGTGCCTGGACTATCAATATTATTGCACAATATTTCATATTGCGCAATATTATTGACTGTCTGTGGATAATATTGACATATTGTGCAATATATTGACCAAATCAAACTCGCTTTGATATTTATTGCGCAATAGGAAAAAAAGTTTCAGTCTGTGGGTAATATTGCACAATAATTAATCAGTTCTGTGTCGAGCGTTTGTGGAAGTGTAGCTCGTGAAATTTGTGAAGATGACTTCCAAAGAAGAGGAAAGGAACTTTATTTTGGAGCTTATAGAAGTGTACAAAAATTTGCCAACCCTGTGGAATGTGAAGTCGAAGGATTATAGTAATCGACAAAAGAAAAATGAGCAGTACGACCAGTTACTTTGCAAATACAGAGAGAAATATCCTGAAGCGGATAAGGGTCAATTGGTAAAAAAGTTTAACTTATTACGTACCAATTACCGAAAAGAGTTGAAGCGAATAAAGGATAGTGAAAAAGGTGGGGCAGGGACCGATGATATAGCGGAACCTTCATTATGGTATTTCGACGAAATGAGCTTTCTTGAAGGTTTGGAAGTGCCATGTAAGTCGCAAAGTTCTATGAGCCTGGATAACGAAGAGGAAGAAGACAACATTGAGAGGTTTAATACGGCTGATATCACTAATCAAAACAATGATAGTATTGTTTTTATTTTCATTTATTATAAATAGCCGTTATATTAATTTATTTAAACATTCTTTGCCATAATAATTTATTTAAACATTCTTTGCCATGAAACCTGACCTTCTTTGTTAAAGAAATTGCAATAAGTATCTCTTACAACTTTTGCACTCATATTTGCATTTCTGGTTTGTGAAGCTTGCAAGCCTGTGGCAATGCCATTCGTCCTCCAATTTCCTTCCACAATCTTACCAAAAGCCAAATCTTTAGTATCTACGGAACCTTGAGAAATATATGTATGCTATTGGTTTCTTCTAAGATAATTATGCAAGTGACAATATACTAACACAATTATTTGAACTTTGTCAGAGGATAGAGGGATGCATCTCTGAAATATACCAAATCTAGAAACCAAAATTCCAAATGCGTTTTCGACTATACGCCGTGCACGACTAAGTTGATAATTAAAAATTCGCTGCTCAGCTGTTAATCCGTTTTGACTGTAAGGTTTCATAAAATTTTCTGTCATTGCGAATGCACCATCACCTACAAAGAAAAAAAAAGACGATTCTCAAAAATTAGTTTCGTTGGCATGCCAACGGCTTCAGCAGCCGCCAAATGATTACCAAAAAATCTGTTGTGCATGGGCTGTTGAACTTGAGAAAATGCAACCTTTACAACAACTGTTTGCAAAAAAAGCAATAAACGACATTCTATTTGAGGGACAAATAGGCACTCTACATCGAGACTTTGTGCAAATTAATGCTTATTTGACTACCTCTCGCACATCTACTCCGATCACACGTACATGCACTCCGTTCAGCCCTCCATCTCAAAGTTCCAGTATATGCCAGTACAATCTACCACATCACGACATACAACCGCCTACCGTCTCTACAGTAATTAATGCTACTCAGCAAGCATATTCTGACGAATACAGTACTGAACAAACCACCACACTAGCTAATACAGCGACATTTTTTTCACAATTTCAGTAAAAAAGAGTTAATAAACATATTATTTAAATAAAAAATGGTTATCGTTATTTTGCCCTGCTAGATTTTTACTTACCTTTATGTAATCCTTCAGGCTTTTTATTATGGCTGTGCAAGTTTCCATAACAATTATGCCAATGGACTGTGGATTAAAAATTTAAGGTCCTCAAAAGGGTTTCCCGTAGCTAGATAACGCAGGGTGATTAAGAAACACTAAGTTGCAGGAATAGCATCTCGCAAATGAGTGTTCTTTTTCTCAATAGCAGGAGTTACCAGTTCCAACAGGTAGTTAAATGTCACAGCATCCATTCGCAGAAAATTACAGAAATCTTTAGGCTCGGATATTTTTAGGTCATTCAATAAATGTTCATTTAGTGTACCTATCTCTTTTTTTATACCACTCTTTCATCCATCTGCGATTTTTCTTTTTCTTTTTCTAAAGGCATAAAGCCAATGCAATGGCAACACAACTTTCTTCATCATCAGTAAGTATGTTTTCTGATCAAAAGGTAAATTTCAATTAAAGATTGCACAATTAAATTCTGTAATGTAGGGCAAGTTTTAATATTATGGCGCAACACTATTGTGCAATAATATTGATAGTCTAGGGGCCGCTTAAGACGAAACACAGACTAAAAATTATTGCGCAATACTGACCCTAAACGATGCAACGGAAAAATATAGTGTAATAAAAATTAAACTTGCCCAAGCTTTCGTTCAATCATTGTGCGTCAATCTTCAATATTAGCCCTAGTCGATTAATTATATTGCACAATTTGCAATATTGCGCAATATAATTAATCGTCTAGGGGCCGCCTTAATGAAGTTTGTTAGCGAGCAATGCTTACTGATTTCCTATGGCCTCAATTGGATCAAATGAACATTGAGAATTTTTGGTTCCAACAGGTCGGTGCAACGTGCCACACGACTCATCATATTCCGGGGAGACTCACTCGATCATGTGACTTGACTCCATTTAACATTATTTTATAACATGTATTTAATAAGTCACAAGTCTACGAGAACAAACCCAAAAATTTGATCAAATTCAACGTGTCCTTGGTCGATATGGATGTGTGTGATCGGGTTATGGTGAATTTCATGGACGAAGTATTTGCGTGTAGGGCTAATAGTGGACGTCATATGCCCGATATTGTTTTTTACGTTTGAAACCTTAAGATTTTCTGAGGCGAATGTAATTTTATTGTTTTTTATGAAACTTAATTAATTTTACAGCTCTTTTAAATCCGGCGTTCTTTTTGAATCACACTTTATTAAAACGGCATTTAAATCCCAAACCACTCTAAGAAGTATTCTTACTAAGACAGAACAATAATGTTTCCAATAATGACAGCATCTACCAAATTTCTAGTAAATGTGGTGAGGAATACATTGGGTAAACACAAAGACCATTCGAAGTTAAATTTAAAGAACACAAAATACATACGGTAAGAGGTGAGACATCGGGTTGCCGAACACGCTTGCTAAAAAAATTCGTGTCCTTCAGTACTACCCAAAATATTTGTAGTAACAATAATTTTTATCGTCATGACAAAATGTTACATAATGCGTATGTAGGGGTTATTTCTTTTAGCACCTTGTCATGTTGTTGAACAAAATAGAACATTTGGTAATAGGCTTTTTTATTTTTGATTATTAAGTCCCAAACAAGTCATGAGGGTACGTTCTACTTTAAACTATTGCACAATTTGCATACATTTTATAACAAAAACTTTAAAAAATGTAAAATAGAGTCCGCGATCTGCAAAAACTGCCTTTTCATTGTGAAAATTATAAACAACACATTACTGTCATTACTTTGATTAAACAGTCAACTAAATTAGGTTTGGGATAATTGACACAACCGAAGTGCGTCTAAACCACCCAATTTCCGGTATTAACCCTCCCGTAAAGCAATTTTAAAGATAAGAGCAATTAAAGAAGGGATAACACGAGGTTTGATTGTCGTGTTAGCACTGACACGAATTTTTAATATGGGGCTTTCGAGAAATTATGTTTTATAAAATATTGATTCACTGAATGAAAATGGCCCACTTGTACAAAACATAGCAGTGATAACGAAAAAACATTTATTATTTTATAAGTTATAAAGGAAAATAAAATTAATGTATAACAATCAATAAACTATTTTAAAAACGAATAGCTTGTAAATTATATTGTTCCTGTGTAACGTCATGGACAAAAGTAAGGAATATTTTTATTTTGCCCACCTCGTATCAAAAAAAAAAAAATTGAGCCTTTTTTTGATATATTTGTTAAGATAATGAATATAATCACTGGTTTACATTTTTGGCTATACACATTCCTTTCTTACTTACATTGTCTGTTTATTGTCCAAGAGTCCATGTTTTATGATTGTTGTTGTTTGATTCAAGTATAGTTCAGTTACTGAAAGCAAAAATAGGCCATAACTCCCGAATTCTTTAAACCCCCATCGTGACATGTGCTTCCTGCATTTTAGGGGTAAAACCCAGCGCTTTTGGAAAAAATTGAAAGGCATGCAAATTAAAGCATTTAATCGGTGAAAACCTTATTAAGTTGAGTAGGAACTATGTCTCGCCAATTTTTATTTAAATCGATAAAGGTTTAAAGAATTTGGAGGTGAAACCCTTCAGTGACTCTACTAGTAGAAATTTCGCATAGTTGTCTAGATAGGATAGATGAGTAAGTAATCGTCTGTTTGTCTGACCTACTTGGCTACACCAGGTATACAGTAAAGGCGTAAAAAAATTGTTGCCAAAAAAAAGTGTTGTTGTTGATTTAAAAGTCAACAAACACCATTTGAAAGTATGTTTGGTTTCGAACAAAAACAAAAAAAGGCAATCACTTTGAAGGGGATTATTTTTAAAACAGACCACCCCAAATTGTATCTTTAATAATAATAAAAAAGTGTTCATTAAAAAATATTTGCAAAAAGTCAATTGCTTTTTCATGGGGTTCAACAAATGGCAATCATGAAAAATAGGAGTTGCGCAGTACTTGGTGTACCCAAGTAGGTCAGGCAATCGGACGATTACTTACTCATCTATCCTATCGAAACAACTGTTTAAAATTTCTACCTGAATTAAACACTTTATGAAACATGTTTCATGGGCCCTCCGACAATTATGTCTTGGACATATGTATCCATCCTACCATTCAAGGGTGGAAGTTTCCTAAAAACTTCCTAGCTGACGTCTTGTATTTTTCTGGATAATCAGAAGCCTAATTACCAACTCCTATATTAAAACTTAAAAAAAAAACAAAAGGGTTTCATTAAAAATACATTCCCATTACAAGTTACACGTTAAAAAGTCTTCAACACTGTAAAAAGCTCTTTCCAGCAAAATAGTATTTTATCTTGTATTTAATTTTTTTTAATAAAGTAATGTCTTTAAGCTCATTTGGGAGCTTATTGTAAAGCTTGACTGCAAGACATCCAGAGCCATTTCGACACCTCTTTAGACGGCGGTATACAGGTATAGGATTATGCTTGTTTTTGGTTTCATAGTCATGGAGCTCACCATGCAGTTTGAATGGACACATGTTGGTCTTTATGTATAATAAATTTTCCACAATATAGGTAGATAGAAGGGTCAAAAATTTATGAGATACAAAATTCGGTCTGTAGTCATCCCTACATCCTAGTCCGGTCAAAGCTCTAACAGCCTTTCTCTGCAAACCAAAGATCCCATGCGCATCCGCCGCATGCCCCCATACAAGTACTGCATAGGACATCGCCAAGTGAAACAGAGCAAAGTATGCATTCCTTAGAACATGGCTCGACACACACTCTGAGAGCCTTCTCAGTGCAAACAAGCCGCTTTATAGTGTCTTTACTAAATGATCTATATGTGGAATCCACCCCAGTGTAGAATCCAGATGGACTTCAAGGAACTTTACTGATACAATATCATTGTTTAATGACCCCGTGTCCCTTAGTGAAAATATTATTTTTTTTGTTTTTCTTTATTAAGAAGCAGCTCGTCTGCACTAAACCACCCCTCTACCCTTGAATCTGCATCACACAACTTCCCCACTGCTTGATCCAGATTGCTACTGGCTACAGATAGAGTGGTATCGTCAGCAAATAGCTTGAAACTGGCAATGGCTTCTTTCAGACGCAGATCATTTATATGTATTAAGAACAAAACTGGTCCCAATACGATCCCTGGAGTAACCCCACCTCGACATCACTCCTTCGATTTGATGTATCGAAGTTGTAAAAATGCAGTTTTTCACCAAAAAGCTTGTGCGATACGCAGTCAAATGCTTTACTAAGGTCGCAAAAGGGGACAGCATTATATTCCTTGTCCTCGAAAGATATTATGATTCCATTAAGTTTAGAATTGCCATTACTGCATCTCGATCTTTACGGAAACAGAACTGACATTCTGAAAAATATGCACACTCCTCAAAAAATTGTACTATTTGTATTGCCATTGCCTTTTCTACTATTTTGGAAATTATCGGTAATAGTGAGATTGGCCGATAATTAGAAGCTTGATTTTTGTCTCCTTGCTTGTAGATAGGCAATACAACAGCTCTTTTTAAGATATTAGAAAATTTACTAAAACTTAAGCAGCTATTTATTAATTTTGTTAAGGGAATTATTATTAGATTTTTTATCGATTTAATCATTTTTACATTCAGTCCAAAAATATCACAGCTTGGTTTATTTTTTAGATTATCTATAATATCTCTGACTTTAACATTAAAACTAACTTCAAGAAACTTGAAAGAATTAGCTGAAGTACGATGAAGTACGATTTCTCTACACAAACTTTCATCCCAATTGAAACCCCTCAGGGGATGTTATTCCAAAATGTTAAAACATCATTTTTGTAGTAAGACAGAGATGTATGAAAATTGGTATGTAGTTGTTTTTAAATTGTAAATATAGGAGTTGCGAATTAAGCCTAGATGTTTCCAGAAAACACGAAGACGACAGCTGAAAAAGGATTTGGGAAAATCTCCTCTTAAACGGCTAAAATGGAGGGGAGGGGTTGAAAGTTTGTATGGAACTTCGTCATTTCTGAACTTAAAAATATGAAAAATGGTATGTAGGCCATTAATTACTATTAAAAGTGATCTGTTTTACCATTTTTGGAATTACATCCCTTGGGGGTCAAAAAGGGGATGAAAGTTTGTTTAGAAACATCGTCAATTTTGAACTTGTAAATGGGGAAGTTGTTAATTAGGCTTATGATTACCCAGAAAAATAGAAGACTTCAGCTAAGAAAAGATTTTAGAAAACTTTCCCCCCCTAAAGAGTAGGATGGAGGATTAAAGATTGGATGTAAGTTTATCATTTCTGGATTTAGAAATATGAAAATTGGTAATAGGTTATTGATTACGATTAAAAGCGATCTGTTTTAACATTTTTGGAATTATATCTCTTGGGGAGGGGTTAAAATGGGGATGCAAGTTTGTATTAAAAAACCGTCATTTCTTAAGTTGTAAATATGGGAGTTGGTATAATTAAGCTTCTGAATACCCAAACAAATAAAAAACGTTAGCTAAGAAATTATTTTAAAAAACTCTTCACCTAAAGGGGTAAAATGAGCGGCGAAAGTTTGTATGAAACTTCGTTATTTCTGGCCTTAAAAGTATAAAAATTGATAGGTGGGCTAAATGTTAGTATAATATAAAAGTTTGTCACGAGATTAACCTGTGTAGATAAACAAAAATACAATATGTCACTTAATCTTGATATAAGTAATTCTAAGAAAAAAAATTATGTGTTTTTTTATAAAACAGATAATCTCGCAACAAGCTTTTCTGTCATAAAAATTGTGTACTGTTATAAGTGGATGGGTTTGATTAAAGTACATCTAAATAAAATGTTGTTTTTAAAAATGTTTTTTTACTATTATTTGTTTATTACCAGATGTCCATGATATTACACACCTTAAAAAGATCCATACAAGCTTTCAACCCCTCTACCCATTCTTCCCCAAAATCCTTTCTTAGCTGTCGTCTTTACTGAAATGTTTTTTTTTTATATTTTCCTTCTATAAATGTAACTTAAAAACATTTTTCTGATACCATATAAAGTGAAATTTGGAAACCCGTTTGTTTCAGACAATTGGTATTAAAATGGTTGACAGAAGCCTTTTATGATTTATTACTTTAATCTAATTATCCACCTTAAATTTCAGCACAAAATACTTTTTGTAAAAAAAAAATGTTTACAAATGGCGTTAATTGTTAAGTTACTCTATGAGGTAAGAAAACCTCTTATAAAAATACTTGCAAGTTTTAAAATTTTATATCCCAAGAATTAAACAATATGTTTGAAATTTTGTAATAGATAAAAACTAAGAATAAAAGAGGGGAATTTTTTTATTGAAAATTTTTTAACACTTTAATTAGGCAAACACCTTATTTTATTTAAAAAATAATAAATGGCACTTAAATAAGGTTAATTTTATACAACTGAATAAGAAAAACATTACATAAAACACGGTGCATCTGTTTCTAAGCTTCGATTTAAAAAACAAACATTTTGTTCCGTAATACGTCGTACAAAAACACGAATCCTCGTTTTACAACTTGGTAACAACAATGCATCGTAACTATGCTAAAGGTTTAACTGTCTCTGTCAATTACTTAATGCTTCGAAAGTCGAAAATACACTGGCCCTTGCAGACTTCCGTTGCTCCTTTTATAGTAATGTGAAAAGGAATGGAAAAGTCTGGAATAAGTAAAAAAAAACTCTTTTAATACAGGTTGCAAGAAAAGTGCAAAATGGATGACTCCAGCGCCCTCAGGATACTCCGCAATCGTCGACGGAATGGGGAAAAACTAAAGTAATTTATTTTAAATAAATTATTAACCCAAATAATATAATTCTAACTTTCTACGTTTCCATCAACAAAACAAATATTTTTAAAATCTGTAACATTGTCCCCTCCCAAGTTTTGATCGTCTCGATCAAGTATCTTGCTGTTCTAGTTGTAATGCTTTTATCTTCGCCTGTGGGCTCTTCTGTTTTCGATACACCAGATCATTAAGCCGGGTCACTACTCTATATGGTCCCTCTCATGACTCCTGCAGTTTCGGTAAACCCCCTTTGGTTCTTTTTGGATCGTATAACCAAACTTTTTCACTGACCATGAATCCCTTTTTTCTTTTTGTAACTTATTACGAACTCCTTCGTGTATTTCTAGCAGCTGTTTACTGAGCCGACTTACATAATCTTCTGCTGGTTTTTCATCGGTAGCAGGTCGTTCAGTAAGTAGGTCAATTGGAAGGCATAATTCCGCTCCAAAAATGACTTTTGCAGGTGAAGTTCCAGTTGTTTCGTGAACTACGGAGGGATAGGCTAGTAAAAACGGCTGTTTACACTTGTCCCAGTTACTTTGATTTTCCGGTAGTAATCAAGAGTTCTGTTAAATCTTTTGACCATTCCATCTGACTGGGGATGAAGGGGTGTGGTTCTGGTTATATGGATATCCAGGAGATAACAGAGGTTCTTAAATAGATCGGACTCAAAGTTTCTATCTTGATCAGTATGTATTTCTCTTGGTACTCCATATCGACAAATCCATTGTTAAAATTGTAAGTCGGCAATAGTGGTAGCTTCTTGATTTGGTTTTGCGTAGACTTCCGGCCATTTGCTAAAATAGTCCATCGCTACCAAGATATAGCGATTCCCTAATTTACTTACTGGAAATGGTCCTGCTATTCTTTTAAAAGGTCTTAGGTCCCTTGCTGAAGGCGCAGTCTTTACACCAGTCTTTTACGTCGGCTTGACTTTCCAGCCAGTAGAACCTTTCTTGAACCTTTTTAAGAGTCTTTATAATTCCAAAATGACTACCTCCTATACCATTGTGCAAGGCTTGCAATACTTTTGGAATCCTTTTGGTCGGTAGTATTTCTTGGCTTTTGCCGTCAAGAGCTTTCCAAGATTTTTTTTTTAATATCCAAGAGTCCCATATGGCCCAGTATCCTTTATATCTGGGAGACTTTAAAGCTACTCTTTGATATAGGGGTCATTCTAAATGTTCTGTCTTAAGTCTTACCATACCCTCAAGATCATCATTTTAGGGTCTCATTCTTGAGAATACTAGATACGTGTTCTTCAGTAGCAAAATTTTTCAGGATCTTTTTGATAGTGCGTGAGCATTTTTATGGTTTAATCCCCATCGATTTTCAATTTTAATATCGTATTTTTAAACACGTTGTAACCATCGTGCCATCTGGCCTTCAGGATTCTTTAACTGAAGCAACCATTTAAGTGATGCATGGTCCGTCCTTAGGTGAAAATCTGACCATAAAGGCACTTGAAAGTGCTCCAGTAATTTGACAATAGCTAAAAGTTCTTTTTCAAACAGTAATTTTGTTCAGGTTTCTCCGATTTTGACCGAATTTGGTATACGGGGTTTTTTTGGGGCGCTGATTACGAATCTGCAAAAAATCGGAAACGTTTCGTTTTCGAGATATTCATCATCAAAGTTAAAAATCAAACTATCCTCATTTTCACTATATTCCCCCTTCTTTTTGTACACAATTCTTGATTTTTACACTAAAGTGGCACACAATATTTCATAAACACCTTTTAAAACCTTGTATTTTTATTTATTTTACACCTTTTTCCATTAAATTGCGAACTTTCAAGTTCAAAGGCAGCAGCCATATTTGTTTACAAAAAGCCTAGTGTATACATGGTTGTGGGAAAGTGGAGGTTTGCAATGAAATGGATAAAATAAGGTGTGAAATAAATATAAAAACAAGTTTTTAAAAGTTGTTTGTGAAATATTGTGTGCCAATTTAGTTTAAAAATCAAGATTTCTATGCAAAAAGAAGGAGGAATAGTGTAAATAAGGTTAGTGTGATTTTCAACTTTAATGATGAATATCTCGAAAACGAAACGTTGCCGAAAATTTGCAGATTCGTAATCAGCGTCCCAAAAAACCCCCGTATACCAAATTTGGTCAAAATCGGAGAGGAGGCAACTTTCGAGACAATTACCAAAAATTGTTTTTAGATTCGTCATCAGCGCACCAAAAACCCCGGTATACCAAATTTGGTCAAAATCGGAGTGGAGGCAACTTTCGAGATAATTACTGGATCGAGCAATCCTGTGTAAATTCACCACCCTTGCTAGATGCCATCTTGGCGCGATAAGTCTACAACGCTTCTTTCTCGCTCTGCGTGCAGTTAGCGCCAAAAGTGCCTCTAGCAGTTTTAAGCTAAGTCTCGAAGTTAATAGCACTCGCTTAGAAAAAAAGAAGAACAGTCAACATAACCAAGTTTCCTTCTTACACTTGGTTTGCGTGCTTATGTTATGATTTATGATTTAAGTTAAAAATTTATTGAATTTCACCATAAATTATCATAATTAAAATGACCACTGAGAGCAAACATGTAGAATATCTTGTGGTAGACACTACAGCATTTATTCAAAATGCACCACTTCATGTAAGTATACCTCTATGTAGAACTTATAGAGCATGAAACTTACCGTTCGATTAGTTATACATATTTTTTCTTAATATTCTAATATAGTTTGATGTATGTACCCGTAAATTAGAAACTTGTATATTAACCTTGATAAGCTGCCTAGGCAAACTGAATTAAAAATGATGCTGTTTTCTTAAAATCAATTTAGGCATTAAAGGAAAAAATTAAATAATTAGTTAAACACTGTAACAATAGGACTATTACGGTAATTGCCGGCAATACAAAAATTACGGATTTCAGTGTTGGACGCCGACATTTATATATTCTTTTGCAGTACAAATTTCACACTAGAAAAATAATTTCTGAAAAAGTGTGTCTTTTACTACGATTGTGAATAATAAAATTCTCGAACTCGGGGATTCACTGATTATTGCATGTTCGCTATTGCTTGCTTAAGAAGATAAATCGCACTTGGTGCTGAATACAGTATTGAAGGTGTTAATGACATCCATAAACATGTGCCCCTGTCAAGTGAATAATTATCTTTTTAGATATTTTAGTGTTTTTCTTGTATTGTTAATACTTACTTTTATTTATATTAATGTATTTTGTGTTTTTATTTTTGGATGATAATTCCATTCATGTATAAATAATCTCATTTGAAATACCAAAAAAAAAATGGATAAGTGTACAGATCTGACAATCGGTACCTCAGTAGCAACTGTATTTTATATTGTTGATTCATTACCAATTTTGTTTTATGTTTGTTTAATTTACAGAGTTGTCTTACTAAATATGTGTTTAGATTTTAAGCCAGATAATTTTTGCCTGGTTTTGGATACTTGCTTTTGGAAATTTAACTCAACCTATTTATCAAAATCACCTGAGCAAGTCTGAGCACTTACAATATTAAAGTGATTTTTTTTGTTTATACCACGTTATTCCAGAACCTAAAAACTTACTACCCACTTACTATACAGATCAAAACATTTTAGAATTCTATATAGAATACAAATATAGATTCATATACAGTATTTTCCATATTAGAAATACATGTATATTAAAAAAATATTTTTAATTTTTGCATAATTGCTTCAGGTATTTTAAGAGTCCTTGTGTGAAATATCTTTTGTCGCAGTTAATTTTGACAATAAGATTTACCAATTTCTGAAATTAGATTTATTTTAAGCAACCTTTTAATTCTTAGGTGTCAAATTTGACCACGAAGAATATGTGAACCGACCAAATGGATATTTTACTTTTTTTTAAATACAAGAAAAGCCACTATGAGTCAGTCCATTCATGTATTTATATTTTTAACGAAATATTTTGGATCAAGATAATCATTTAGATGGGGTATATCAGACAAAAAAAAAATTTGCTGAAAGAAAAAATCTCATTCAATGGGGTAAAATTTAAGCTTAAAATAGGTGGAATATTGTAATTTGCGATGACCCACTATACTCCAAAACAAAATGGCACGACACCACGCCACAGCGCATGTGCATGTTGTAGCATTCAATAAAAATTATTTATGTGTTTATAAAAAACCGTCAAAGATTTATTCCTGTTAATCATTATATAATTAGCTAAACAGTTTGAGCCCACTTGTCTAAAACTTAACATTCTTAATATTTTTAGGAGGTTGGTGACAACATTGTTACATGTAGAGAGGTAGTAGATGAAATTACGAATAAACGACAATTAAGAAGATTAGTAGTGCTTCCCTATAATCTAATTGTAAAAGATGTATTTCCAGAGAATGTAAAGATTCTAACTGAGTTTTCTAAGAAAACCGGTGATTACCCTAGCTTGTCAGCTACAGATATTAAAGTTATGGCTCTTACCTATCAGTTAGAAAAAGAGAAGATTGGTGTAGAACATTTAAGGACTGAACCTGTATTGCAGCGACCTACAATAAACACAGATAAACCTGTTCAAGAGATACATCCAGATATTACTGGATTTTTTCTACCAAACAAAGATAAAAACCCAGATAATGAACAATGTATACAGAAGCGGGTAATTGATCACGTGCAAGATAATGATGCAAGTAATATGGAAAAAGAAATAAAAGATACAAATGACAAAAACCATGCAGAAGAAAACCTAGATGAGGATAGTTCAGAAATATATGAAAAATTAGATTCTAAATTCCAAACTTTAAATTTTAATGAAGATGACCTAAAACCTGAAGAAGATGTGTTAGTGCCTATTAAAAATCCTTGTGGCTCATCATCAGATAGTGAAGGTTCTTCGAATGATGATGAAAGTGATGATGATGATGATGCAGGCTGGATTACACCTTCTAATGTCAAACAAGCCAAAAAACAGGTTAATTCGCAGCTCATGGAAGAAAAACGGGTTGTGGTTGCTTGTATGACTACTGATTTTGCAATGCAAAATGTTCTAAGGCAAATGAACCTTAATGTATCAGCGTTGGATGGTAGAATAATTAAACAACTAAGAACATACATTTTAAGATGTTACACTTGTTTTAAAACAACAAGCATAATGACTAAAAAATTTTGTCCAAAATGTGGTAACAATACTCTTAAAAAAGTAGCTGTGTCAGTAGATGAAAAAGGTGAAATGCACATACACATTAATGCAAGAAAACCTTTGACTGGCAGAGGCAAAAAGTTTAGTTTACCAAGGATCAAGGGCGGTAAACATCCAAACAACCCTATTTTGGTAGCAGATCAGCCAATGCCAGACAACAGGCCCAGCAGATTAGCCAGAACAACAAATAATCCTTTAGATGATGATTACATTGCTGGTAAGTAATTGTTTCTTTTCATCGCTTTAAAAGTGGTAATTTAAAAAATCCAATATGAAAAAATGTGGAAGTGGAAAAAGAAATCAATTTATAAAAATTCGTGTGAATGTAGTTTTTTCTCTGAAGGGGTTTTGTATTGTCAGTTTTTGGATGCACTTAGTAGCTGATTTGTTGCAAGTTATTTTTTTTCTGGGTGTTTTGTAACCCCAGAAGGTCTTGCATCAATAATTGGACTTAGTAAAAATATTTAAAAATGCGATGGTCATATTAAACTAAACTTGCCACAAACATTGGTTGAATTTTGCTTTTTAAAATGATCATTAATGATTGGAAAATGGCTATTATTAAATTGTGATAAATTCGGTAATGAAAACAATTGGCAAAGGTACTGCTGTCAATCATTTATTGAGTAAAAAGCTTGTGTAAACAAAATTTATATAGCTAAAAATTGGCAAATATACAGTGTGTCCCAGTTTTTTTTCTAAGAATTTTTCCTGATAGTCTACCTATATAATGTAGAGAAGTCGTGCACGTTAATTAATTAATTATCCCTACCGAAAAAGCATATAAATACCAGAGGTATACAAAGTAGCAACAAAATGTAAAATTTACCCTTAAATAAAGTACCCTTAGTGTGGCAAATTTAAAGAAAAGGTTTTTAAATTAATTATTTAGAATAATTATTTTGAATCTTATTAAGTTAGAGCCACATAAAAAAATATAAATTTGATATTTCACCAAATCCAAAAAAAAAAAAAACGAAAATCATTAGTATAAAATAAATGTATTACTTGTAATATTGTTATTTAATGAACTTATAAAATTTAAAATTAATTCTACTTTCTTTTCCATGCATATTTGTAAACTTAAAGAAACAACTTGGGGGGTTTTTACAGCAGACTAGGTTATTATAATTTCCAAGCTTTACATATTTTCAAAGAGTCGATAAATGTACTTTTTTTTATAAATGTTGGCTAAAGAAAGAAACCCAGAAATATTTCGTAGAGAAATTCGTTAACAGCTCATGAACAATGGCATGGCATATCATGCTGATACCATAAAATGTTTTTAAAGTCAATTGGAAGGCAACTAATAAAGTGAGACAGCTGATTTCTCAAAAAATTAAGGTAAATACCTGCTATTACATTACCCCAAAAGAAAAATGGGTCTATCAGTTCATATTCTAAATTACCTCATGCACCACACAATGAAAACTGATCTCGACACTGAATAACAAAACGACTAGCTGTACTTCACCATTAATAGTTTCAATGCTAACCACTCCATTTGACATGAAACAGGCTTTGTCAAAAAAGAAATATTTTTCTGTTAAGATGCTAGAATCAGCAGTTCATTTGTGTTTTAGCTCCTCCACTGCGCGGGAGCGAGAAGAGTACCGTTACCTCTGTTTGTGACGTTTTTTGTGTTGACTAACAACCAGCCCTATTAACCTTGAAGCATATAATTGAAGAAGTTTTGTAGATTTTGATTGCTGCACACGTAAAGCTTTGGAATTTCCAGGAGTTTAAACTCGCATATCTGGGGTTTCCACGTGTTGAGCTGGCAAATGCTTCAGAGCAGAGCCAAAAAACAAGAACAAGAACAACAGCTTCATGCATACCTTGATGCCAAGCTGGAAAATCAACTTAATATCAAAGTCTCCAGGTTTTAAAGATGGGTTTATATGGATAAAAGTAGTTTCCTTGAAAAACCCTTTCAACAGTAGATTTATAAACAAAGTTTCGTTTATTTCTAGTAAGCAATTTTTCCATATTTTTTGAAATTTTTCAGTATCTTCATCATCTTCGACCTTACTCGTATATTGCCATTGTGTCCATCAGTTTAATTACATACAGATTATCGGCTTCCCTAACGCTTTTGTAGTTGTGGACCACAATTAAAACAATTTTATTTTTGTTTTGTGGTTGGTTTTTAAAACATAATAAATAAAAATGATAAATGGATAAACTGAATTTATAAGTATAATTGTCATTGTTATATCACTTACTATTGGCTTAGTTACCTTTGTCGCTACTTTGTAAAACTGGTAAATATGAGTGTAAATATGTCTTCATGACCAGTTATCCTAATTACGTAGTAGATACCTGGCTGCTTTAACCTTCGAGAATATACCTATTAAGGCTGTCTTTCCGCTTGGCCGTGCGCGAAAAAAAGAATAGGAGTATAACTTTACTCCCTCTCTCTCTCTCTCTCTCTCGCACACTTGTTCTGATTGGTCGGTGGGGAGGGGTTTAAACCGCGCTCTGGGTACTGATTGGTCGGCTTGGTTTATATCCCATCCTGCCGATCAATCAGAACAAGTGTGCGGGAGAAGGGTATACACCTATTCTCTCTCTCTCTCTCGCACGGCCAAGCGGCAGACTGACTGTCTAGGTATATGCTCAAAGGTAACTTAGGTTTGTTTCAAGATATGTAACGAGAGATCATAGTTTTAAAGTGTTAGGAAAGATCATATGTGGTAAAAAATATACAGTAATATAATTACTACGCGTCTTTTAAAAATTATATTTTTGGTTGTATTTATGGTTTTTAATACCTTGCTTTTGGAACTTTCTTATAGTATTTTTTTACCTTACGTAAAACCGCATTAATTATCTTCTGTTCAGTAACTTATCTACAAGCCTTTATTGTACCTAATACTTTACAATATATCTAAATTAGTATTGTTTTTTTTTCTAAATTCTACTTGATTCTAAAAGCAATCATATATTTTATTAAAAGTTTTCAAGAAAAGAATTAAATGCAAATTAGGTGGAAATAAAAGTTTTTGTACAAAAATCTTTAATCACACTATCTATAGCAAGTTTGATATATTCCGGATTTGGGAAATTAAAATGGTGATAAAAATAAAGTTAATAACATTTAGATAAACGTCCTTTTCCCTCCGATAGTACCTAGTATTTTAAAATGCCCTAGAAATGCCTTGAGTGCACACTTTTCGAGATCAACAGGCAAATACTCAAATTTTTCATATTATCATGTTTTTCTTTTTTTAGGCTTTTCGCCATTTATTATGAGAGATATTAATTCCAAATCGGCCCAGCTGGGTATTAGACCTGGCACAGAGTTTAAACACTGGATGAAGAAAAATCCTAATGAATCAAGAAGGAGAAGGAAATAAAAATATCTTTATAAATTTTGTATACATAACACATGATGTAATAATGTAACATACAAATTCTATTAAAATATATGTTTTTATATTTCATAGTTTATGACTTAAATAAAGAGTTAGACAAGTGATGAAAGTAAAAAAAATTAAAATAGTTTCTATTTTAACATTGAAAGTTTTTGGCCGTAGCCCCTGTATATGATTCTGAGTAGTTTAAAAAAAAATATGGTGAACATTTACTATCTGTTTATTTTAGATTGAGGAAAACACCTAGTAAGTAACCACTGTTACTGAGTTTTTAAACCAAAAGTGTACTGCACTGTTGTTTTTCTGAATTAAAAATAAACAGATTATAGAAAGGAAAAATTAAATTGAAGTGCAACACGGCTTCACACAAACTTAGCAGAACTAAAATAAATAAGTACTGATTTTTATTTCTGTAGATATATCTATTTATGTGCCTTTTAAAATTTTCTAACCAATTAATTACTTGAAAAAGGATAATTTTATTTTACTGAAATGTTCTTACATGAAACAACTGATACGCAAATTATCATAAAACTCTTTTGTGCTTTTACAAGATCTGGAAGATTCAATGAATTTCAAAAAACCTAGAAATGCAGAAACTAATATTGGCTGTTTTTTAACGTCTTCTTAACCGAGAATTTCTGCTTCTGATACCTTGTCATAAAAATCAATCTGAGCAAAATTTATTTTCCTTAATACATCATTCTAGAAACAAATGTGAAACTGTACCCAAAGTTCTGTGTAGTCCTTTGGTCATCATCGGTCGTCACATCCCTATTAAAATTTTCTGCCAGTACTTTCACTGCAGCATAATAATCAATATGTTTATGTAAATATCAGAGATCGACCCAAAGTTCGGTTTTGGTCAAAAAAATCATTCGGTTTGGCCAAAAAACTTAGTCTTCATGTTGGTTTATAACAAAATTTACTTTCAACAGTAAGTCTTTAGCATGTTCATGTTAAATTATTAATGATAATATGACATAAATAAATATCTATTTTTGTTACCTTATTATATTTAATTTTATTTAACACAAATTAATTGCCCGGATGTGTGTAAAAATACACTAGGTTTGAGTATACAATAGAAATTTTTATGTATTTAAATAACATCGTACATTTGTTAATAATCACAAAATAAGCGGGAATGCATCCAAATTTTAGCAAATGAATTTGGAATGTAAAATAGAAGAAATTTCTTTTTATTAAATACAGATGACATGATAGCATTGATATCAGCTGATTCAATATTACTGGGTTGTGTTTGCTACATGCTAAGACCATTTCAGAAAACCTTAAAATCAACTAATCATTCTTATTTGTAAAAATAATAAATATATCTGTCACAACAAATTACTTAGTCATTAATGACATTACGTTATAAATTTAAAAAATAATAATAATAATAAGAGTTGCCAAACATTAAAGCAAAATTCATTTAATTTTAAATAATGTTTAATTTATATTTTCAAGTTTATTTTAAATCTTAAAAAGGGTAACAGACTTTTCATCAGAACGTACATATCTATACCCTAGGACCTAAACTAAAGCGGTTCTTTTTTGCATGACTGCCGAGTAACCCAAAGAATATTTTGTAAAAAAACTGTAACAAGGATTTTTGCAAATGATAATAACAAATAAATAATGCCAGTTAATGTTGTTTGGTCTAAGGTTACATTTCAAAAACAGCGCTTTCTGCGGAAACTTGTTTTATTATATTTTTCCTTATACCAGTTACAGCAATTTCAAAATCGTCACAACCATTATTTACACGTCACATTACTTTAAAATGTCACATTTAAGATTTATAAATTATTCAAAAAAGGAAAAATGTATTAAAAAACTGAAGTGCATTTATGAAATTTATTTGTACCTTTTAGCAGAACATTTTTGCGTACAACACAAAATATTCGATTTCTTTAAAACAAACAAATTTGCAGTGTCACCATTTGTAAAATAGTGATGTTCTTCATTGCCCACTGTTATGGGGGCATCTGAAAACCCTTGAACATACACAGCTATCCATAATTTGTCTTCATTATTGTTATATTCCCTAGAAAAAAAATATTATTTTAGAATACAAATCGGCAACAAACATGTTTTAATTTTTTTATTAGTTGGGTTTATGGTTTTGATACATTTACTGGAAAATCAGAAACCATGTTTTGTTTAAAATAATAACAATATAATAATATTTTATAAATGTTAAGAAGTTCATAGAAAGTCACCTATGTGACTAGGTATAATTTCTTCTCACGAGTCTTCTTATTTTGGCACAAAAAAAAATCGGTGTACCATAAAGGCATTTTAAGAAAAAGTTTGTTTTGGGGTTATTATCTGTAAGGCTTAAAGTTTTTTGTTAAATGCGAAAAACGAATAAACGCTCTGAATTCCTGGTAAAATCTGCCTTTTTTATGTGCCATTTTTTTTTTCATAGCAATTACCAACAAACCATACTTTAAAATTAGAGGGGATAAAACGGAGAAAAATATATTATTATGTAGTTTATTTTAGGCCAAATTCGCAAATGAATATCTAATAACACACAATTTTATAATAAAAGCGGACGACCTAACAAGATTTTTAATTTTTACTAAAATCAACAAGGAAAATTATTTTTAAAAACACTTTTTATAGTTTTTCATTTTCTTTACTCATTAACTCTTAGAAATGTAGGTTGCTTAGTTTATTATGGTATATTATTATTTTCTTTTTTAATACCCCACTCAATGGATTATGCGCAAAAGAATTTTAAAAAAGATAACAATTAAAATTTGTATAAAATAGCACATTTGGCTAATAATTTCATTATTATTTGATGGTTATAAACAGAACATCCATAATATTGTCAAAGTTTATAAGAGATTTTAAAAAAGGTTAATTTTTGTTTCAAATGAGTAATTAGGGTCCACCAAACCCCTTTTTATAAATTGTAAAGTACATTTTATAATGTCAGAACTAGCACTATGATTGTATGTGTACATAACAAAAGGATTGTTGAGGTATATATTAATTAAATATCGAGGGCTTAATATCAAACGGGGTTTAGTGCAAAATTTGAAATGTTCAGAAAAGCTGAAACCCCTTAATGTCCCAACGGATGGATTCAAAATTTGTCTGCTTTTTTTCAATATGCTGCTGATAGAATTGCCATCTTTTCATACTAAGAGAATTTGAAGGAAAATGTCACTGGATTTTGTAATTTTTAAAGGTATTGTCTTTTGAAACTACGGCCTCGATATATTCTGAACATTATATATAATGAAATTGTAAAGGCGGAGCTGAAATGCAAAATTAAAAGCTCCAAAAGTATGCAAAGATTTTGTCTCATAGCAAACAGTACAGGCCTGTGACTAATCATGTATGTTTATATCAGCAATTTACTGGTGTATTTAAAATCTCCCAAAAGAAAATATCATTCTTTGTGGCAATTTTTCGAATTTCACAAATAAACAAAAAATATAACCATTTATTTTTTTGCTATCTTATCCACTATTTTTTAGTTTTTTGTTATTTTTCTGGTTTTAATTATTTAGTCTGAACTTAGTAAGCTCACAAACTCATAATTTACTCAACAAACTA
The DNA here is from genome assembly GCA_019359885.1 of Listronotus oregonensis. Taxonomy (NCBI): domain Eukaryota; kingdom Metazoa; phylum Arthropoda; class Insecta; order Coleoptera; family Curculionidae; genus Listronotus; species Listronotus oregonensis. The sequence goes on from JAHBCN010004518.1 coordinate 35,695, forward strand.
AGTAGTTGTTTAAATATTTTTTTATATATAAAAAGCGCATTTTAACTACAAATTATAATGATATATTACACCCGACGGAATTTGTTTTTACTAATTTTTAAATAAAAATAAATTTGAATATTTGATTATACTTTTTGCAATTGATAAGATGGAACTGTAACTTAAATTCTGTAAGTTTTTATACTTTTTTACACAATTTTTTAAATTATTTTGACAAGTTAAAAAACCTTTTAAAAATAATAAATACTCACTTAAGAAAAGTTAATAGTTCCATTATCTGACTGGACTGGTAGAAACCTCTCCACTGTAAAAACCTGACTTGTCCCATTTCAATATTAGGTTCAGGTACTTCATAAGTATTGACATAATTATCTGCACACCCTGTAAAGTCTCCGTCTACAGACACCATACCCAACCATTCAACAAAATCCAAAATATCATTTTCTTCAAGCATATTTTTATCCACTGTCGGTGTTCTAACCGAATAAACTACATGTGTTTTAAATTCAGGTTTACAGACCCTAATGGTATACCCCAGATCATTAAAGAATTTTGCAAGTGATGAAGGGCATATTGATTCGTCAGGAGAAATCCAAGATACTGCTGCATTAATTTTTTCTAACGAGCTTAGAGCCACCCTAGTTTTTTCGTAGTAAGGTTTTCCTGGTTGAAGTTTTGAGTCCTTTAAATCTATTTTTATAACTAAAAAAATTATGTTAATAGAACACTTTTTTACCACCACCAAAACAACTTACCTTATATCATATTTTAATAGTTTTGTTCGTTTGTATACTTTGATAAAGGTAATTGTTGTTTTTGGGGTTGTAAATAAAACATGTTTTTAGATCTTATATTAAAATATATTTTACCACATTTTACATAAAAACACACTAAACTAAAGCAGACTAGACCCCTTGCAATACTTAAATAACATTTCTGCCAAATACTTTTTTTTAATATGAAACTTATCCGGGCTATTACGATTCCAAATTTAAATATCGATCTATATTTTTAAAGTAACGTATAGGGCCGGATTTAGGGGAGGGCAACCGGGGCTACAGCCCCGGGGCCTCCACAAAAGAGGGGCCCCCACAATAAAGACTTGGAAAAAAATAAAATTCAGACTAGTAAACAACTTTTCCTGTCATATTTTTTTTTCGCGTTTTACCTTCACCTACAGTATACTTTGTAAAAACATGACTACATTAAATATTAACAGAAATCATCGATCTATATTTGTTCACTCAAGTCAGGCAATCAGTAAAATATCAAAATCTCAAATAGCCCTGATAAGCACTTGCAATTTACTCCCCATCTTGAGGGAGTATCTCAAGGACTCAATGGCTGAGTGGGGTGGTACTCGCCCGCAGCCTCGTAGGTTGGGTATTCGATTCCATGTCTCGACTCTTTATTTTTGTTCTTTCAATAATATATATGTAATTTACATAAGCTTAGTTTAAATAATCTCTTTATAATGGGTATCGAGCACGATGTTTTAAGGGATTTAGACATGTCTGATATAATCAAACAATTAAAAAATCTAGAAAAATGCAAGAACTTTAATGACAGGGCATCTGACTCCATTCTATTAAACTTATAATGATATTGTTTTTCATACTTTGTTCTAATTTTGTAAAAACTGCACTTTAATTTTTAATTGGTATTATTTTAAAAATATATTTGTAAAAGTAAAGTAAATTTTTTCTCATTTTCGTTCAGTCTTAAATCCGGCGCTGGTAACGTAGGTAACAAAAGGCATAAGCAAGCACTTATTAACTTTTTACCCTAACATACTAATAAAATGTTCAAAAATAGAACATGTTATATGATATAAATATGTTATATATAATTATAATATAGGTTTACAATACCAGACAGTATTTACACCACAACTCTCAACCCAATTTTTCTGAGAAAAGATATTCAGCAGGTGATTCTCACCTAGGCAAAGGAACATATTTATCCTGTTTTTTATTAAAAATAAATTTTATGCAAGGGGCCTATTCATGCTGTATAAGAATATATGAGTATTTTTTTCTGCCAATCTTGTTGGGTGATTTAAATTAGTACCAAACTAGAATTTATATTTACCCGCAAATGACTATGTTAAAAGCAATATTTTTACCTTTTTTATTAACACTTTTGTTTTTTTATCCGTACTTCCACAAATATCGTGTTTAGGTTCAAATCAAAAATATATATAGATTACAAATTTTACTTTGTTACAAATTTTTCAGCTCTACGAATATATTTTAAAACTATTGCAGTGGCATTAAATTTGTGTAGGGCCAATATTTAAAGTTGCAATAAAATTAACAGTTTCGGTTATTCAGAAACAACAGTCGTTTTTTTAAAGTCATAAAACAGATTCCGACTTGTTTTCATTAAAAATTTTCCAATTTCATTAAACGAAGATTAATTAATTGTAAATATTCTTTTGCTTTTAGCAAAAAAAAAATCATCTTAAACAGCATTTCAGCAGAATATTGAGATTAAAATTTAAACAAAATATAGGTTTTAGGTCTTTTAACTAGCCTTTTAACATATATTTGTTTTTATATTGAGCCTTACAACAACTTCTTTGCTTAGAAGTACTCTTAAACAATAATAACTTCCCAAAGGTATCAACCTACTTAAAAAATTAAAACAATTTTTTTATTAAAAGAAGTGTGGTCCAATGAAGATAGCTTTAATTTGTAATGTAGGTACTATGTCAAATATTACATCACAGGAAATGCATTACTTCTAATTTAGAAGTGACAAATAATTTATAAGCTAAAAATATTAAGTAATAAATACATCTGGTCCAAAATAAAACCAAACAGCAGTTTAAGAGTATGATATTACGCTGACGTAAAATGAATAAAAAAAAACAGTCCAGTAAACTAGCTATTTTCACACAAAAATAGATAAAAAATACTTGGGTAGTTTTAAATACCCTCTATCTATCTTCACCTATACTTGATGTTTCATGACCAGTAGATAGTGCTACATAAATTCACATAGATTTACGTAACCCTATAAAATTACCTAAACCTTTTTGTTATTTATTCATGTACTAAACTGATAAGTTTTAGTAATAACTGTGCCACAACAAAACTGTTGAAATAAATCTATCTTTAATTTTTTACTATGTTATTTTATTTGTTGTTTATTTATTAAGTGTGACCAATTAAGTCCGCGAAAATAAAGCAGAAATTTGACAATGGTTACTTAACCTACAGTATACACATATCGTAAATAATTTCAAAAACAAATGTCATAAAAAAAAAATTACCGGCCTACTGTAATTTCATTTTTTTTAATTTTTCGCACTTGGTAATTGGATTTTAAAACAATTCAAAGTAATAAACCCATCCGATACCGTTTTACTACTTTCCTGTAAAAACTGAAATTAAGCTATTAAAACAGGGTGTACTTGGTGTAAGTTACTTTCGTATTTAATAATAAATAATTACGACACAATAAAATGTTTATTTCTGTAGTATGTACAGGGTGGCGCCCTTTTAATGGATTTTCACAGGAATGGGAAAATTACAAGAAATAAAGCAAATCGGATGGCACATTTTTTTATTTTCAAAAAATTAGTTATTTGTAAAAAAAGGAAATTTATGGAAAAATACAATGTTTTTGCACTTCTTGTAATTTTTTTAATTATTTTTATTATTTTTAGATATTTTATTATTTATCTTTTATTTCTTTACTTTTTATTTTTTAAACGATCCATATATAATTACGTCTTCATTTAGTCTTTCAAAAGTATTAATGCTTGATTGCGTTTCTGGATATCTAGCGAAATGCATCTGTTTTTCTCGCTTTCAATATAACATTAAATCATATAATATATTTCAAAGTTTTTAAACTGTATTTCAGTGAAATTTATAATTAAAAACAAAAAAGTTATTTATTCTTATTTTTGCTTAAATATTATACAAAATATTGCAGCAGCGATCATTTGTTTCTAAGCCAACTTGCATTCTACTAAAAACAATGCATACTTAATTTAAATTTAAAATAAAAAATGACGAGTTTATTGCAATGTAGATAGGTACTTTATGTTATACAAGGTGTGCACAATTTAAAGCTTATAAGGTTTTTCTTCAATTTTTTACAAATAACCAATTACCTTGGTAATTTTATTGGGAAACAAATAGTCAAATAATACACAGGGTGTCCCATAAAAAAAACTTAGCGTTTTATCTTTTCATCCGAATTTAATAACAAAAAATTAAGTACGCCACTGAATTCTACGTAAAATTCTACATTAATATGCTATTTACTATTTATTTCTATCATTACTAACAATTGAGATACAGAGGTTTACTGAAATCGTCAAAATTTGAAAAACGCCTTGTATATCCGAAACGAATCAAGTTAGCGCGCTTTGTTCTTACCATTGCATCTGTTTTGAAAATCAACTCGAGAACATGCCATCTGATTTATTCTATTTCTTGTAGTTATCCTAATTTCCTAAAAATCCAGCGAAAAGACGCCACCCCCTACAAGTAATATAAAAGAAATTACAAATTGATCTTTTATTTTGGACAGTACTAAAAATCAAATGGCATCAATTGAGAAAAATGTAAAAAATCAACAATACTTAAAAACCCCGGTAAACCAGTAAAAATTTATAATAAAAATGTATGTGTTTTTTATATGAGTTCCGATATTTTGATATTTATATAAGGAATAAACAAACAGAGTGGAAAGTTTGTGGCCTCTTAAGCTGGATTGTAAAGGAATGAGTAAGAGTAGCACTATGTGTTGCTCTGGTGGGAACTGCCGGTTGGTTAATTCTTTGGAACAGAAGCCGTGAAAATATTGATTAATAAGACGAACAGCTATTCTCTGAATAGAATCAAGAATCCTAAGAGTTGTGGGAGACGTCATTCCCCAGACATGACAACACTATTCTAAACAGAACACATACAGAGTATACAGATTAGAAGGGTAGAAATACTTTTTGGCTAGAAAGGGAATCCAAGCTTTTCTGAAGCTACTTCCCAAAAGTATCACCAACAAGGTTAAATGGTTATTTAATGTGTTAGCACGCCTTTTTCACAAAAGCGAACATGACTGAGTTTTAAAAGCATTAAACTGGTCAAGATTTCTGGCGCCCCAATCCAATTTTAATTTAAGGTCTTATGATTGCCGTGGAAGATCTGCCGTGGATCTTTTATGACTTTTATATACTTAAACATTTAGGAATTAATGAATTTTTCCATTACCTTACAAACAACTGGGAGAAGAGGTATGGATCTAAAATTAAAGGAAGTTTTGGATTCTTTTTTGGGGATAGGTTGCTCAAGTGCAGCATTCCAGCTCTTCGAAAAAATGTCCGTGTCATAGGAAATATAAAAAAGGCGAGTTAAGATGGGTGCAAGCTCGGGAGCACATTTTCTAGAGCTTTTATGCCATCCAGCCCATACTTTTTTTGGAATTAGGAAATGTAAGGATATGTTTGATCTGCTTGACTTTAAAAATGATATACACCTATTTAATATTTAGCAAAAAAACAAATAAAAGTAAAAAAATTATCTGTAAAGAAATAAACATACATTTTAATTTTAGTTCATTTAGCGAAAAATATATGTTTCGAAATTACTAATAATTTCTTTAACTTTTGTAAAACCTTTGTATTAGAGTACTATTGAAGATTAACATCTAACTGACTATTCCTGAATAGTCATTATAGATTTGAGGTATATACTCTACCTAGACCTACAATTATTAGGTTAACTTATAACAAAGAGGCTTACATAATTAGAAAATGATTGCCGATCAGAAGCCAAAATAATTTAACAGGATAAAAAATAGTATAGAGTTTAATGAAAAATTATATATGCAAATGCCATAATTATTTTTTTATAAATTTAATCCCTAATTTGCTTAATTTACACCATTTATATAAAAAAATATTATATATCACATAGAATAAGACGAATCTATTGTTTAATTTAGCTGGAAAATGACAGAGTGGGCCGTATGTCCAAATCATAATTACTCGTTTTAATATAATCCTTGAATGTTTTAAGCTCTACTATATTAATGCCTTGCCAACTTTCTAATTCAGAAAGCACTTTTAGATTAGTACAGCTAGACAATAGCAACTCTACTGTTCGCATATTCATGTCACTGCTATAGAGGACCCTAAACTCCTCCAGATGTTTCATTGGATTTGCTTTTAAAATATTTACAATGCTCGCATGAGTAATGCCAGTTGAAGAACCTAAATGTATGTATTTAATATTTATAGCATGAGCTAAAATAAATTCTAGTTGGCGTATAGCACTATCGACTACCCAAAATATTCGCTCTAAATTTTGAAAAGGTTGTGATCTCAATGGATAAACGGATGAGGGGGAAATGCCGAATCTATAATCACAATTATAAAAAACTAGACTCTTGACTTTCGGACAAAACTGACCAATGTGAACTAAAGCATTAAAATCCATTTCTTCGACATGTTCTAAATGAAGAATTGTTAAATTTAAACCTTTTACTTCAAGCAGTTGTTTAAGGTAGTCACTATGAAAGCACAAGACATGAGTTTTAATTCCTTTAAGTGGTCTAATGAGACCAACACGGTCAAATCTCCTACTAACAAGTCATGAAACAAAGAAATATATTCCACCTTGGGAAACATATCAACAAGAAGTCGTAAGTGTTCAGTTGAAAGATCTCTAGTTTGGATTTTCCGTAATTCAAAAGGTCCACAGTTTGTTTGGCTTTGATGAATATATTTAACAATTTGACTAAATTCATCACAACGGCCAATATCCTGAAGCTTTGGTAGTCCACATATTAGTTTAGCTAATCCAATGACTGTGACTGAAGTTCTGTGTACTTGGAGTTCTTTTAAATTCTTACAGTTAAGTAAATGTGGGATACTTCGATCTGTTACAGAACGGGAGGAAGTTACATCTATGGACTGTATGTTAGGACAATTTTCTGAAATAGTTTGAATTACCAAGTCACTACAATCAAAGCATAAACAAATAGAATTAAGATGTTTCATAACTCTAATGCCATCCAGAATATTTTTATCATGCTCCGTGGTTCTCCAACCTCCTGTGCATGATCCAAGGTTTAAATTTTCAAGGCCGCTCAATTTTTCCAAGTTTTTATATAAAACATATCGCATTATTTTAGGCCACTGAGAAAAATCTATACTTTTTAATCGGGAATTAAGCACAACCTCAGTAAGACTAACCACCACATTCATCTCCATTAAAAAATTAGACATTGAAATGTGAGGATAGTAATTCTTTTTTGTTTTTTCTATTAATGTTTTAACAGCTTTTAATACTTCCACAGCCATTGTTTCATATAGATAATAAGGAACATATAAAACCAATGTATTGTTTAACCTATCAATACTTTTCTGAAGACTCGAAATTATCTTCTGTTCATCTCGATGAACCCGTACTTTATCCATAATTGTGGGTGTCATATATACAACTAGGGATCCAATGCTTTTTAAAGTAAGATTTTTCAAAGTTGGAACATCTTTGAATTTGGGCATTGTCTGAAACAATTTATTGTATGTCAAAAGTTAGATTACCTTACAACTGGAAAATAATTTACTTTCAAAGAAAATATTATAGGGCCTTTTAAAAATAAAGAATAAACTAAAGGGTAATTAGTACGAGATACGGCCGCTTGAATCTGCAGGTATCTAATTTTTTGATACAACCTTATTTTTATAAACGATACATGATAAAAAATAGATTACAATTAGACTGCCTGTCAAAAGTTGGCCGCGATTATCTTTAATTAAATATACCGGGTGTTCCTAACAGGTGGTTCACCCTTATAGCTTTTTTATTTTTTAGATTAAAAAAAAATAAAATTTGGTACCTAGATATATTACATAAATATGCATTACTTGACGTATTTAACTGATTTCTATTACTTTCAGTTTAGCTGCAAATTACCTTTAGTTGGGCATTTTAAATAAGATATTAATTATTATTTTTTATTTAAATAAAAAATGACATTTCGAGTACAATAACACTTTATTTACTACCTTTTGACACTTAACCTCCAAATATTTGTAAAACTGTAAATTTTGGACAAAATTGTATTTATTGCGATAAGTCAAGGGTGGCTGAGTAGACTAGCTAAAAGAAGTATTTTTTTACCTACAATTTGACACCAGTGTTTCAGGAAAATCCACATTGATTATTTTGTTACATGCATCAACCAGCCTTAGCCGGCTAGGTTGATAGAAAACCATGAAGGCTTGGAAAACAAAAATTGGTTGTTGCCACGATGAATCTGTCAGATTTCCAAATAAATTATTAAGAAATTAGTGCCTAATTACGTTAAATTATTAATTAATGTAGATTTTTTTAACTACGTTTTAACTAACATATTGATTTATTGGTAACAATTTGTGGATAAAAAATGCTCTTTTTAGCTATGCTATTGAGCCATTTTCGGTACATTTAAAAAATTAAACTAAAACCATTTCGATTTGAACTTTAAATGACACTGTAGATTCTATAAAAAATAAAAGACGGTCACATCAATTTTTCCATAGGTACTTGGTCCAAAATTTACAGTTTTATTGCATTCATGGTACTGGGATTGAAAATTAAAAAATACAAACATTTGCAATTTTGAAGTCAAAAGGTAGCCAATTAAGTTTAATTGTACTCGAAATGGCATTTTCAGTTTAAATGAATAAAAATGTATCAGGTGTCCTATTTCAAATACCAAAGGTAAGGTAATTTTCGGCTTAACCCAAAGTAATAAAAGACAACTGAATTCGTCAAGTAATGCATATTTATGTGACATACCTACGTAGTAAATTTTATTGTTGTATCTTAAAAAATAAAAAAATTATAGGGGTCAACCACTTGCTAAGGACCTCCAGTATATTTAATTTAAGATAATAGCTGCCAACTTGTACCATGAAACCCTGCTGTAACATGTTCAACTATTACATATCACTCATAAAAAGTAAGCTTTATCAAAAAAAAAGTTACCAGATTTATGCGGCTGGATCCTACTCTATACATATACTGATATACTGAAAGTCCAGAAAACTTTACTAATATTATTTTATAGACAATTTAATTAACACAGTGTGGTTCACAAAATTACTTGTGGTAATTAAATATATTAAATTTTACTTTTCACAACTATTAAAGGTTATAATAAAAATAAACAAGAAAAAGATTTTTTTTCGGAACCTGTGCATAATTTTTCCTTATTAAAAATTAAAACTAGCATTTTTCTGCTGTGACTAAATCAAATGAACTAATTATTGAACAGCAATGTATTGTGTGATAAGAAGAAGTATCTAACTGAACCCCGGGTGTTTTTTTATCAAGATTTTTTTCTATCCGGTGCTCTTTCTCCTTGGGCGTGTATCTAATACTAACGGAAATGTTTTAGAAAAATGCATATATACACAAAAAAGCGAAAGTTTATGGCCGGTATTAATACAGAAACATTTTTTTTTAAATATACCTAAAATGTTTTGAATCCTGTATTGGTTATTTATTATATTGGTTATATATACTTTATTCTTCTTTGTTGCAAGAAGTTAAATTAAATTTTATTTTTTTGGGTGTCTCTAAATTATTATTCAAAACTTCAATCGGAAATAGAACCTTACGACATTTTTAAAAAATCGTACAAACATTGTCCTAAAATTATTAATTTTTGAGATACAGCGCGTTGAAAAAGTTTTAAAAAATAATTTGTGCTTTTAATTTGGACAGGCGTTATAAAAAAATGTTAAGACTTTGTCGTCTTTCTTAGTAATGTGGTACTTATCATAAAAAGAGATAATTGTTCAAATATATTAACTAGTGACTGAGTTACATTAATACTACATTTAGAAGTAGAATAACCTAATTTCTAAGCCAAAATTTTTTTTAAATTTTAATAATTCATTATTATTGCTCATATTATTTTAAAAAATGTATTGTATTAAATAAAAAGGTATTTGTCCCAACTGATTAGGGTATTAACTGCTAAAATGAAACCACCTTTGGAACATGTTCTGTGATCATCCTAGATGTGTTTTTGTTTTATTTTGTCATTTTAGCAGTTAATAACTCTATTAGTTAAGAAAACTTTTATATCAGATTATTTCTGTATTTTTATAAACAAAAAGTATTTTTATCTAAAAAAAAGTTATTTTATAATAAAACATAGTTTAATAATGTACCATGAAAACTTTTACTTTTTGTTAAATCCACAAATAGTTTTACCGTAAGTAATTATTAATCATTGTGGTTATATATTAATAAAAACAAAAATATAACGTTTAACAAGAAAGGGAACAAAAATTTATTAAAATTACTTAAAAACTATTAAACATTAAGAGCAATGTCCATTTCATAGCCTATATCTTCATTTATGTCATTCTCAGATATTTCAAGATCGCTTAAATCTTCGCAATTTACTCCCACGCACTCTTTACAAAAAATGTAACACATAATACCAAATTTTCTGCATCCACAATTTGCTTAACAACCTTTTGAATATTTACCAGCTATCTTACTGGCATGAATAGGCATAATATGACATTTTTTGTAGATTTACAACCCCTTTCAAGTGGGTTTAATTTAACTCCTCTCCATCGCTGTCCTTAAAAATAATTGTTACTAAACTATGTTTTATTAATAAAAAAAATCGGTTTGAAAAAACTTGTTTTAAAATAAAAATACTTTTTGTTTGCAAAAATTAAAAATAATCTGATATACAAGAAAAATGGGCAAAATTGATAAAATGTTGAGAATTTTAAAAAAATCTATCTATGTCAACTTTTAATGAAAATACTTTTAGCCAAGGCTATTTTAACGGTTTTGACGTCAGCTTTTTTTTCTAAAGTATACCTACGCGACATTTTCCACTATTGCCCCAACGTCACCGGGAAAGAAGGGCGTCGATGTGATAGTACCACCTGAGGTAAAAGTAAAGTACCCGAAAGCATTGTTATGTCGAAGGATGTAAGCACTTACAGCATGCACTGGACAAGCTGACAAAAAGTTTATTAATGTAATCTTCTAAGTGCATCAGTTGTTCTGCTCTTTTAACTTCAGCTTTCTCAGCCTTTAGCCTTATAAGGTATTAGTCGTGTTTAGGTTCTAATTTAAATCCGAGAACGAATCTCTTTACTGCACGCTAGACGGCCTAGAATATAAATGCTCCAAAATTAACCATTGCGTGTTTATTACTAATTGCAACAATGGACCCATACACATACACTTTAATCTTTAAAGGCCGCCACCTCCTTGGTGGCATGAAAAGTAAATACAGGAGACTGATAATAATAGATGGATGCCACAGTAAAGAAACATTATTTTTAGTGTGCTGATTCCCAGCTGATGCAGTTCCTCTCGCGGCCACTTAACGACTTCAAAATGTAAAGAAATACAGCTACCATGTTAGTAGCAACAACTTTATTCAATCCAGATAATTTGGATTCCCATATTTTCTGTATAAGTTTAATTTAATTGCTTCTAAGTTCGATTTTTACACATACTACTATTATTCCTATTTCATTATTATTATTATTAAAAAAAATTTTTTTTTTTAAATTCATGTTTGGAGAATTTTTGTTACTCCGGCTTGTGGAAATCATCAGATTATATATTTTTCGTTATCCTTAAATTATTTCCTTCCAAATAATAAAAAAAATTAGCCACGCTCGAGAATGTCAAGATGACGTTTTTTTTATAAATTCGTAACCCTCCCACTTCTTTGCGTAACTCGAAAATTGTCAGATTAGTGGTATATAGACTTTTTATCATGTAATTAACTCACCCTACCCTTATCTGACGCGATCGAGAATTTCTGATGATCAATTTTTTTTACTAATCTGATCCTATATCCATGAGGGGCGGCCATATATATGGGGCTCATATTTGGTGGAGGTACTTAACTGGGTATAAGGTATTCCCCTGTATGTTAATCTGCCGCGCTTTAGAAACTCCCGAAATCCCCGCTTGGGCTCCTACTACCTACCCCTACTCTAACTAGATGAGACAAGCACGTGGTATAAAGGGTATTAAAAAACGTGTATGAATATAACAAGAGAGTAAGAGTTGGTCTTTGTGTCTTTTTTAAAATCAAAAAAAAAACAGCAAATAAATATTATTTTTAATTTTTTCAACTTTAATTCGCTCTACTAAAAAGTTATGATCTTGTCGGTTATTACCCTTTACCTTTCAAGAATCGTTTTTAGTACTTACTATATCTGTCTTTATTCCTCTTGGTAAATTGAGATGTTTTGCCGTCAAGTCCTAAGCTCTGATATGTATCTTTGTTTAATGACAAAATTAATAGCCCAGCTGGTGTAACAGCAACGCAATTATCACAATCAATTCTCGTTTCAGTACTTAATAAGGTAAAACTGCCTAAAAATAGAAACTTTTATCATTGTAAATTAAAATATGTTGAATTCCGTAAACATTTAATAAAATTAAAAAGTATTTTCTTTCCACCAATTAAGCTACCGACTTAGAGATTCAATAAACACAAATTTACAGCTAACCTAAGTACTTTGTATTCAAGTAGTTTATACAGAGAGTTCCTAAACCTTCTGTACACATTAAAGGTTTGTATAAATGATTTTAAGAAAAAACGTCCCATTAACATGTGTCCTCCACAGCTCTGTTTACGATCTACAAGGTTTTTTGATCGTTTAAAACTTTTTTTGACACTTCTTGTTCTTGTACATTTATAATTGGGCACACAGTCTATTGGAACCAACGTTTATTAAATAACCATATTTTTTTAATTTTTACGGGGAGTTACTTTTTACATCACTTTAATCCTTCCCGAAATTAATCCCAAAATTTCCCAGCATTTAACCTATTTTTCTTAATCTGTCTTACGTAATTATTCCTTTACTCCGTCACACAGACTGTTTTGATTAATTGTTAATATTATTTATCATTAAAACAGGTTACTTTGAAATAACTCAAAAAACAAATGTAGATATCATAACGCGGTTTTTACCAGGGTGTAGGTATTTTTTTCCTCTTCTAAACCTTCAATAAAAAATCATATCGTTAGATTTGACTTTCTCGAAAAAATCTAGAAAAACCAAGTTTACCTTAAACCGAAAAGGACGACATTTATAAGAGCTTTAACTTTTTTTTTTAATGAGTAATCACTTGAACCACTTTTAATAAAAGATGTGGAGAGCTATTTGAAAAATGCATTATTTATCACCTTTCACCTTATCACCTTCGTCCTTTCTTATTTGGACACCCGGTACATAAGATTTGGGAACAGCCTTTATAGAACTTCCTCCAAATTACTAACGTTAAAAGATGTTATGAGAGTCAAAGAAACCTCATTTACTATTGTTGTTAATGATTTAATATATATCCTCAAAGAACAAGAAATTACAGGTGTAGATTTGTACTTTGATGGACGGTATAAACAGTGAAATAATAATAAAATTCTATCTAAGTGTTGTCAAAACCGGACGGTTTTTCTTTGTGTCATTTTGTCCATAAATAAATGTATTTTTCATTATTTTTTTTGTTCCGGTACAAAAATGCTGTCTTTTCACAGCAGCAGAAAAAAATTTAAGCAGTTGCAGCTTTAACGATGACAGAAATAATTAAGCTAATAAACGAATAAAAAGACCAGTTGACATTTTGGAAGTCAAATCCACAACCTAGATAGGAAGAAGGAAAACTCCAATAGTATATTAGTATTAGGGTTAGTGTTTTTTACTGTTGAGGATATATTTGGAGATCAAGACCCAGTCGAGATGTCTGAAACAACCAAAACTAGTAAGACTCACTGGTATCCTGGAAGATGAATAAAATATGCAACCCCCAAACGTTTTTTATTGTGTCCCCTGGGAGAAATTGCGATATCGCATGATCGCGTCTTGGGAGACAATTCAACAAATTTCGGGCATTTCTGAACGTGTAGAAAACCATTTCCAACACCTTTTGCAAAGTTAAGGCGAATATATACGTATTCAGTGGCTGTTGTTACTAGGTTAAAATAAAGTTTTTTACCGCGTATTTGTAATGCTGACATCGTATTGCAGACATATATTTAATTCATTCACTAGGCAAAAACACAATTTACGAATAAAATGCAGGAGTCCACAAAGTTTTAAATTAACTAAAGGTTTCACAAACCATTTTTAAAACTGCAAATTTTCAACTTAAAAAAAAAACAATGAAACAAAAACCATTAAGGGTTGCAGATTTCAGCAATTTTCAGGGTAACAAATGTTTACTAATGTGGTTGTAAGAAAGTCTTTAAAAACGTAAACATCTATCCCAAATTACATGTGTTTATTAGTGATGTAAAAAATGTCATTTTTGAACATTCGCGCATGCGAATATCTGCTACCGACATTCGCGAATGCGAATATTCAGTTTTTGTTCAAAAAGAATATAGTTTTAGTTTGATTATTATATTTTTTAGTTTTATTCAAGATGATAATTATCTATATATAGATTGATAAAATTGCATTTAATTTTTGTTTTACAAGTTCTAATGGGAATTTAATATTTAAGCTTTATTAAAGTAAAAGAAATAATTTTGTTTTTGTTTGTTTAAAGTGTTTACTTATAATTTTATTCTTATGAAACATGAATATATTTATAGTTTATTTTAAAAAAATAATGGATTTTTTTGATTATTTTTTCTAGTTTTGTTCAAGAAGATTTATTATATTTATTAAAAACTTAAGTAAAAACTGATAAAAATTTCATAGGAAAATTTGTTTTTGTTTGTTTACATTGCATTATATATTTTTTGTCTTATAAGTTCTAAAATTAAATTGTAAAGCTTTCTTGCCCAAAGTAAGGTAAATACTTTTATATTCGCAAAACATTCGCAGAAATTTTGCGAATGCGAATGAGCAAAAATATGCGAATATCCGCGAACGCGAATGCGAATATTCGATACATCACTAGTGTCTATATTTACCAACATAAAATAAAAGATTTTTTTTACTTTAAAGCCCTATAGTTTAAAAGTGAAAAAGTTTAAAATATACATAATGTTTATAGAACCTTTTTTTATGTTTTCATCCAAAGAGTCTGTCGAATCTGATAGCTGTCACCCTGTTACCATCTCTTGGGATACCAAGTACAAAAATTTTTATAAAAAAAAAACTTTTTTTGTGCGCAATGACATTTTGTGGCATAAGAAAGTTTTGATTTTTTTTTTGAATTTTGATATTTTGACGTGATCGATTTTCGAGGCTCGAAAACTCCTTAACCCAAATTTTCAGAATTAAAGAAACATTATCAATGTAAATAATACAAATTTGTTTTTAGGTAAAATTTTGTTTCTTTATATCTGGCAAACGACACAGAAGAAAAATTTAAAACTGAACAGTTATCCATAATAGCCCGAGAGCTGGTAAACAATTTTGACTAGGTTCCTGAGGCACTTTGAAAATTTGTGTAACTGTCCTTGAAGGACCCCTAAACATAAAACTCAAGGTCTCGCTGAAGGATAGTGGCCCCCTACCATCCCTTAAATTAAAAAAATTCAAGTGTTGGTAGGGGGTCACTACCCTTTAGCCAGACCTTGACTTTTATGTTTAGATGTCCTTCAAGGACAATTGTACCGGGTGTCCAAATAAGAAAGGACGCCGGCTGTATCTAGAAAATGTTTATCGCACAGCGTTGGGGAAGAAATAATTTTAGTAAAAGTGGCCAAGAGAAATAGGTGGAAATTATTTTCAAGTTTCTGAAATGGCCGCTAGGGGGCGTAACTGCAATCTTAAATCTAAAAAAGTAATGGTTCTGTGAATTTTGCTATCTTAACCTATCAATTTTTTGTTTGACATTTTTGCTGTATCTCTAAAAATAACGTGGTGGGGGGTATTTAAAGGTTTCCGTAAAAAACACTCTGTATCTTCAAAACGGCTAAGCCGATTTCAACAAGCTTAGGCTAGTTGACAAGAGCTTTTCTTGGGCTATAAATGTTATAATATTTGAAGTTTTGTTAGTTTCACATGTCGCCGCTAGAGGGCTTTTTCGAAATTCCGACAGAAATGGTTAATTTTCTCAAAAAAATTAAATGTATTGGTATATTTTTTTAATAAAAAAGTAGCTAAATAATGCCTAAACAAGCTCGCGAAAACCGTATCTTGATATCTTGTTCCTTACCTAAAATTTAGACCAAAGAAAATTGTATACGACAATATCTCAAAAACTATAAAACCTACAAGAAGTTTTATAGGACATTAATTATGTATTTTTACGGAACCTTTAATTTAGGTTATATAATATTTTCGTCTTAATGCAATACTTTACGAGTTATAATAAAAAATCGAATTCCAGGAGTATACCCTAAAAAAATCCTGAAAATTCAATTTATTGCTTATAATTCGTAAAGTATTGCATTTAGGCCAAAACATTATATAACCTAAATTAAAGGTTCTGTAAAAATACATAATTTATGTCATATAAAGTTTCTTGTAGCTTTTATAGTTTTTGAGATATTGACGTATAAAATTTTCTTTGGCCTTAATTTTAGGTAAGCAACAATATATCGAGGTATTGTTTTCGCGAGCTTATTTAAGCATCATTTAACTACTTTTTTATGAAAAAAACATACCAATGCATTTAATTTTTTTGAAAAAATTAACCATTTCTGTCAGAATTTCGAAAAAAGTCCTCTAGCGGCGACATGTGAAACTAACAAAACTTTAAATAATATAACATTTATAGCCCAAAAATATCTCTTTTTAACTAGCCCAAGTTTGTTAAAATCGGCTTAGCCGTTTCGAAGATACAGGGTGTTTTTTACGGAAACCTTTAAATACCCCCCACCACTTTATTTTTAGAGATACAGCAAAAATTGTCAAACAAAAAAGGTTCAAATTATCCTCGACTTTAAAAATCAAATATTTTTTTGTTTGGTTAATATAACAAAATTCACAAAAACATTACTTTTTCAAGATTGCAATTACGCCCCCCAGCGGCCATTTCAGAAACTTAAAAATAATTTCCAGCTATTTTTCTTGACCACTTTTACTAAAAATATTTTTTCCCCAACGCTGTGCGATAAACATTTTCTGAGATACAGCCGGCGTCCTTTCTTATTTGGACATCCGGTACAAATTTTCAGAGTGCTCCAAGCACCTACTTAAAATTTTTCACCAGCTCTCCTACTAGTCCGAGAGCTGGTTATTAATAAAGTAATTTCAGATATAATTAAGTTGGCTTAAATCGACCACTTTTAACATTAGGAACCAGTCATAAAATTGTGTACACATATTTCCCTGATAGATATACAAAGATACCTATTAAAATATTTTAATATTTAAAACCAAACACTTACCTTGCTTTATAAAATTTGTTACAAATAAAGGGTTAAGTAGATCGGAAAGATTTAGATCAATAATCTTGTAATATTCACAGTCATTGGAAAGAACTTCTTCAAGATGTTCAGGTACTCTTAAAGAATCTGGCAACACTACAGACACCTTAAAAACCAGATAAATGTGATTAATTTTCTAAATTCCCCAATACGATGCCTATATATATTGTATTTAATTGGATCTACTTTTAATCAGACTGAACAACTGCATAAGAGAAAAGTTAAGACACCTTATGTAAGGCATAATGTAACCATGATAGGTAGCATATAATAATTATATTATAATACAGTTAAATGTCAAAATAATCCACACTGTGTTGAAAAAAAAGATATTCTTGTTAACCAAAATTGAAATCAAAATATCCATAAATATAGCAGACCTACATTATAAAGTGCTTAAATAACTGTCATTAAAATAGTAAAACTTGACAAAAACAAAGTTAATTTGAATTAAAAAAATACAATACACAAATACACTTTGAAAATTTTTAATTTAAAAATACGTTGTACAGAGTGTCAGTGGCGTAGCTAGGCGTAGGCGAAGCGGCCCCTCGCCCACGGCCTCGCACTCAAAGGGACCTCGCACAAAGCCCCTTTGAGTGCGAAGGTTACTTTCCTGCACCCCATCACTAAAAATTACAAGTTTTTATTAGTATAATTAGAACATTTTATTATATTTGTTACCTTTTTCCATTTTGTATTTCATTCTTATAAAAGTTCAATTTCATATTCAAAACGTAAAGGCCAGGGCTACGATAATGGCGCCAATATGGTCAGCATCAACAAAGGAGTAAAATCAAGAATATTGACTATTAATCCTAAAGCATTCCTCACTCCATGAGGCCGCCATAGCTGGAATCTCATCTTAGTAGATGCAACACATCATCCATCGCAAAGGTGTTTTTTGGCTTAATCCAAAAATATAGATGTCCTATTTTCAAAGTCCAGTAAAAAATGGGAATTAATAAAGATAAGCTTTAAATCGTTGTCTGTAACAAGGTAGGAAAGCCACATCGCTTCCGTAAAAGCGATTTCAATTCAATTTAGTTCAATTTCAAATCAATGATTGTCGATTGCATAAATAATTTGAAAAATCAATCTAAAGATTCAGATAGTCTCTGCGATTGCGAATCAATTGTTACTGAAATGCTGACTCTATACAAGTGTGGTACGAAATATTAAGCCGTGTGAATAATATAAGTAAAATCTGGCAAAAAGTCAATAAAAATTTAAAGGTCACTATTGACAATTTGATGAAATTTCATGACTGGATACAAAAATTTCGGGAAACAGAATTCAAATATTGTATTGCAAAATCTTGCGAGTTCATAGAAAAGAGCAATCATGAGATTCCCACGATTTTTAAGGAGGAAAGGGTTCGCAGGAAAAAATTTAGTTATAAAGCTGCAGATGAGTCTACTGATTCTGCTAAAAATAATTTAAGACACTAACACAAGATTTACTGCACTTAATCAATACTTCAATAATGTTGGATTCTTATTAGAAATAAATAATTTAAAATATTGACAAATAGCGAAACTTCTGAAACATCGCAATGACTTAGGTACAATACTGCAACATGGAGAAAGCAAACATATAGAATATATGAACTATACAGAGAGCTACAACTTTTAGTGCCTAATTTACCAGACTCTATTAAAGACGCCAATTAAAAATGAATTGCAAGACATTTATCCTAATTTTTATATTTTGTATATCCCAACCGCTGTGTTCACACATCGTCGTTGTGGTTGGGCCCAGTACGATCTTTTGGAACATGTGCTAGAGTTGCTGGTTATCGACAACTCTTGTTGCCACCGTATGGAACGGGATCCGAAGCTAAGATGAACAAAAGGCTTTAACTCAAGGTGTTAGCATACCGTGCTGATGAGTGAATGACATCCTGTGCCTTAAACAGGTGTGCCTAACGGTGCCTCTGAGATACCTTACCGCGGTAATGCGGAGCTCTGCTGTGGTGGACTATTACTTCCCTAGCTCCAAGCAGAAAGCGGACAACCGCTTTCATAGGAAAAAAGTGACAAAGGTGTGCTGACCGAAACGGATAAGAGAGGTGCCACTCAAGGTCACAAGCAGACAAAGGTGCGCCGACCGAAACGGGTGAATCCGTTTCGTAAGGTGCCCCTGAAGTCACCGGCGCCTGTTTCACGGGGAAGGGCTTATCCATCCCAAACAAACAGGTGCTTAGGAAGGGTTCCCTGAATCCAAACAGAAGGCGGACAGAACCGCCTTTATAGGAAAAAGGGTTCCCTGGCTTTAAACAGAAAGTGGATAGGACCGTTTTCATAGGATAAGGCCGGAGATGCGGCCTCAGAAAGAACATCTGGTTCCTGTAACAAGGACCTGGTAGCTACCCACGTCACTAGACCGGGAGAGGAGGGCATAATGGATCTAATCGTCTGCTCGTCATACTCTCCAGGAGACAGGGACATCAGAACACATCAGAACACATTGTGCTCGTGTCCGGTAGCGACACGAGTAAGAGGAGATGTAAGAACTCTCTCCCAATCTGGTATCGGATTTATTAGAAGTCCGATCCTATTGGGGGGAATATAAAAAGGTGTGAGCCACAATAGACCGAGCAGTCGCAGTGGAGGGCGTAAAAAATCCACTCTCTTTAAACCTACCTACCTACCCACCTACCTACCTAATTTTTATATTGCTATTTATTGCTATTTATGCTGACTATGCCAGTAAGTACAGGTTCCACAGACAGAAGTTTTTCCAAGTTAAAAATTATTAAAAACAACTTGAAACATAGTATGATGCAGGACCGATTGTCTGCTTTAGGAATACTATTAATTGAAGTAGAGTTAGCTTTAAAAATCAGATACAAAGTTCTAATAAATGACTTCAGCAAAGCAAAAAGCTAAAAGAAATTATTTTTGTAAAATAAAGAATAGATCATACAGATCACAAAATAAATATTCTTTTTTAAGATGACTTTCAATATTATCAGAGCAATATTATTTTTTATCATTAATGTGTCCTGGATTTGCTTTTCTATTCACAAAAATATGGTAGGTTCATTACATTGGTTTTAGGAGTAGGTACTAAAAGAAAAGGGCCTCGCTCATGCGACTTCACCCACGTCTAGATAAGTCCACGCTACGCCACTGCAGAATGTCTAGAAAATATTTCAACAAAATCGTATGGGAGACACTTATGTCAAAATAGATGAATTTAGGCCAAAAAACTAATTTGCATTTTTTCTGACAAAAGACTAATTAAATGAAAAATGTTGAAGAATTAAAAAATATTCTAAATACGTTCAGTTACCAGATAGAAATATCTGGATTGTTAAATTGTTAATGATAAATAAAATTAGTAGATTATAGCTAAACAATTAACCACTTAATAAGGCATATTATAGTGTCTGACCTTATACCAAAAAACAATTAAATCAGTTTGCATGTTTTTAAGAAATTTAAGAAAAATCAATATTTCTTAAAATTTTTGACACTACTGGTAAATGAAAAAAATTCAGATATAACTAACAAGGAGACGGCAGGCCTTGGGGTCGGCGATTTGGCTCAATTTTTTTTTGTGGTGATAGAGTGTACTTAGTATATCATAATATTAAAATACTAAGGCGCACTATTAAGAAAATCCCACAAAAAAAAATATTTTTTTGTGTAGCATATATACTAAAAATGTAATATTTTTATCAAATCGCTAAGTGGCTCAGGAGTAGCGCTCGAGACTTGCAACCCGAAGGTTCTGGGTTCGAATCTGCTCCATGCCTTACTTTTTTTACGTAATTAATTATTTTTAATATTATTAATCTTTAAAATGCTTTTTAAATTTATTTACACCAAATTTTTTAAATAAATAATTGTAACATTAGTTTACATATCTATGCCTCAAAACTATGTACTGACAGAATCGTTTTTATGAATGTAAATGATGTACCTATGTTTTTCAATGATTACCTTACAAATCCCGTGTGTTGTAATAATTATTGTTTTGAATGTTTCTTTAATAACTATCACTCTGGTTTTTGCAAATAATTATAATGTAAATAAATATGTAATGCAAATTGGCTTCAAAATATTTTATTTTCTTTTCTCTAATTGTGAACAAAAAAACACTAACTAAAAGAAATTTCAAAAGTATTTTAAGGAATAATAATATTAAAAATAATTAATTACGTAAAAAAAAGTAAGGCATGGAGCAGAAACGAACCAGGAACCTTCGGGTTGGAAGTCTGGAACGCTACCGCCTAAGCCACATAGCTGTTTGACAATGGTGTTTCATTTTAAGTACGTATGCTACACAAAAAAAAAATAAAACGTTTTTTTTTTAGGATTGTCTTAATAGTGCGCCTTAGTATTTTGATATTGTGATCTACCAAGTGCACTCTAGCACCATAAAAAAATTGAGCCAAATCGCCGACCCCAAGGCCGTGCCGTCTCCTTGTAAGTTAACTTATTCTGATGTCAGAACTATGTCATTTAATTTTGAACACATATTTTCTGGACACTCTGTATATTAAACATTATCCAAAGTAAAAAGAAGTGTAAAATATTTCTTGTTGCTATACTAAATGAATAAAGTTACTACACCAATCTTTAATCATCACTATAATAATGAAAATTAAGTGTTACAATTAAGTCATGCCAAAAAAACTAGTGATATCAACAAAGTAAATGGCTCCATATAAAGATGTTTTAGTTAAAGTTTTTCAATATTTGCTTAAAAATGGCTTGCAAGCAGGGTTCAACTGATTTAAATCACGATTTTAATCAACAATTTAAATTAAAAAAATAATAATAAAAATTGTGATAAAACATTGGTTATCATTAAATAAGGATAAAACTTTATAAATTATATCACTTATTTTTTTTTTCTTTAAACATAAAGTACATGTTCAATTTTACTGTAGTATCTACACAGAAATACTAGTTTTCCGGTTTTTTCTACTCCTAATTTATTTGTAATGTTTAAGTAAATAAGCCCAAATGAGGAAAAAATACTTTTAACCGACGATGATGACGCAACGGTATACAGCTTCAGTATGGATAACAAAAGTGTTTAATTAAAAATACCCTTTTGTGGACCCCTCTGCTGTAGAACACTTACATTTATTAAAACCTCTTCTGAAAACATTATTAAATTCTAAAAATTTAAATTGATTTTAACTTGGAGATTTATAATAAATGGAAGTAATTCAATATTTTCAAACATTTCATTTATAGTATTTAAAGCTTAATTGTTCTCTGCATCAATTGGTTTATATCTGGGTTTAGATACATCTAAAATATAAGCTAGAAAATGGTATTTTCCTAGTGATCATTTGTATTGTTATTAAAAAATCTGAAGCTTGGTTAATGATAATTGTTTGGTTCTCAAATATACCTACTACTTCATTTTATGCACTGCGTCAGACAAAAGAACAGTTTCTTCTTTGCAATTTAACATGTGCTGTGAGAAATGTAACCAGGTATTAACAATTCGATTACACTTTTTACATGAGGAATTTAAAAAGATTTTTTTTAATAAAAATTATTCATTCCTAATTTTTCTAAAAACAATCACGTTTTTTTTACCCGCTTGCAAGTCATTAAATCTCTTTATAGTTTACTAAAAGCAATTCATTAACAATAATTTACCACTCAGTAGAAAATAATTTTTGTCTTGTTTTTTGTGCTTTTTAAGGTAGTTCACTCGTAAAACGACTTTTCTTAGGAATTAAATGAAATTAAAACATAGAGTTAATAAAAGTGTCTTTTATCTAAATGAAAAAAAAAACAAATTTTGTTATCTTCTGTGAAACGAGATAATAACAATTAAACTGAGCATAATTAACATTGTCAATATCTGTCATGTATGAAACCCATGCATTCATTTCAGAATATTTTGAAAAAATTAGAAAATTTTAAAAAAAACCCGAATTTCTTTTTTAAATATATTGATTTTTTAAAATTTACATGTGTTGTGTACAGTCTCCTACAAAAATAATATTTTCAAGCATTGAGAACTCCTAACTTTTGGTAAAGGGTATTCAATTAGAATAGCGCTAAATTTGTGGTCCATTTAAAATACTGCATTATGAATTAAACTAAAATAGGAAAAAATATAATGATCCATACTGGTACTAGATAAGGAAATCCCGGACCATTCAACAATACATTCTTGTTAGAGAGATGGGCGAGTTCGACACAGATGGCATGGGAGAGGCAAAGATAAAAGATGTTCATCTCAATCACCAAGCTGTAAGTAAAGCCTTACTTACTATAAGGCGATACTTTTGTCTACGACTATTGCAAGTAAACTACCTTAAACTGGTTTTCTATTAAAGAAAAGCTTTTCACCCTTCAGGTATCTCTAGTAAATCAAGAAGCAATTTCAATACTATGTAGAACACTAGACCTATTTTATTAATTTATAGCTCAATTAAAATAAAACCCTTTTTTGACTTTTAGGAGTCTAAGTAAGTAAATTTAGGAATTTAACTAAACACTACATATTTTTTTAGATGTTTTCAAGATTTGCATGTATAACTTGTTTTGTTAGATATTTACACTCCTAAAACTAAAAAGATTTATTTATTATGCATGATATGTGAGGTATATCGTGATAACAGAAATACCCAATTATCTGTTCACCAAGTTAACCATACATGATAAAAAATACAGCAGACCTGCACAACAGTAACACACCTCTGCATATAGGTCTGCTTAAAGAACTTCTCCATTTCAAGCTGGTTTTGTTTATTGTACACCTTATGTTTTTGTTAATATAATTGCAGTAAATAACTATTCCAAAATTACCATAAAAAAACTTCTAAAAGATATGTTGTAAATATATTTTTTTATATTAATTGTTTTAACTAAGGATTTTAGCTTACTCCATTGGGTTAAATATATTTTTTACAATAAAGGTAGAAATAAAATAGCAAATTAAACCTACCAAGTGATTAAAATGAAAATTAGGTAATTTTTTAGATGGTAAGTTACTGGAGCTAATTCTCGTAACTTGAAAAGATGACTGTGGCTCTTGGAAAGTCCACACTTCTGGATTTTGCATTCTATATTAAAATGCGTTGTTTTCGGCACAATATATTTCTATTTTTAGTTATTTAACGAACATTATTTTTAAAACTATTTTCTACGTAGAAAACAACCGCAGCCGTCAATCAGCTGGCTGAGGAGTAACCATAACCATGGAGTAACTGGTAGTGATGGGGGTACTCGGATACAGGAATCGAGTAGTATTTGATTCCTAAGAGAATCGAAAGAACTCGACGACTGAGGTCTTAGGTTCAGTATGGAATCGGATAATTGTCTCGAAAGTTTCCTCCTCTCCGATTTTGACCAAATGGACGGGGGTTTGGGGCGCTGATTACGAATCTGCAAAAAAAAATTTTCGGCAACGTTTCGTTTACGAGATTTCATCATCAAAGTTAAAAATCAAACTAACCTAATTTTCACTATATCCCCCTTTTTTGTACAGAATTCTTGATTGTTACACTAGTGGCACACAATTTTATAAACACCTTTAAAACCTTGTATTTTTATTTATTTTACACCTTTTTTTCCATTAAATCGCGAACTTTCAAGTTCAAAGGCACATTTGTTTACAAAAAGGCTAGTGTATACATGGTTGCCTACACATTGCGGCGTGTGAAAGTTTTGCAATTAAATGGGAAAAAATGTAAAATTAATATAAAAACAAGTTTTTTTAAAAGGTGTTTTTGAAATATTTTGCCAATTTGGTGTAAAAATCAAGAATTCTGGCAAAGAAGGAGGAATAGTGTAAATAAGGTTAGTTTGATTTTCAACTTTGATGATGAATATCTCGAAAACGAACGAGGCCGAAAAAAAATTTCAGATTCGTAATCAGCGCCCCAAAAAACCCCCGTATACCAAATTTGGTCAAAATCGGAGAGGAGGCAACTTTCGAGACAATTACCTGGAATCGATTCCGGTACTTTAAATTTTATTCAATTCAGTAGTAAACTAGTATTCTGTAATCTGTGTCTGTACTTCGTACTCAAAGCACCCAAAAGAATTTCATGTGAATCGAGAACAAACATCGGTCGATTTTATTTCAGATTATTTCCCAACGCAACAGAATTTAGATTTTAAGGTATGTTTCCTTCCACGCGGCCGCCGCATACGTCTAACGCGCTACGTTAGCGGCAAAGCACTCCTACTAATGTTTTTAAATGTGCCTGGTTGCTTCCAAGCGGTCGTCGTATGCGTCCGCTGTCAACGACTGCGATTGATACGACTGGACTGCTGAAAAAGCAGTGTAGTCGCAGTCGTGTCTGCGACTGATATTTTGTTTGTGTTGTTTTGTGTGAAATGTCCGGTTTTTTTTTTTTAATTGTTAAAAATTGAAACTTTATTTTTTAATTGAGATCCTGGATTTTCTATTACGCATTTTAAGAGCTTTTAAGATCCCAAATCCAATGATGTTTCGCACTTATTCAAAAAAATAAGTTTAATGTTTTCCCAAGATCCTGCCAAAAATATATTGTCTGACTCTCTCTAACATATGGTTTCTTATGAAAATTGCCATTAATATAAATTTTTCGAATAAGTGCAAAACATTATTGGTTTTGGGAACTTAATAGCTCCTAAAATACATAATTAAAAAATCCAGGGCCATATTTAAAAAAACAGTTGATGATGACAGCTCAAAGACGAAACGTCGGTGTATAAATCTAATAACACTATCTTGTAGAACAGAAAACGTAGCAATGGAAATGTAAAAGTTATTTTGTTACATCGATTCAAATAAAGTCATAAAAAATAAAAACGAAATTGCGAATAATCGGTTTTTTCCAAAAGTAAGTATTCGAAAATTTTAAAGTTCTAAGGTGGCATTTTGATTAGCATCATATTGCGCAACTTTGCCTTCATTTAACCGACCTCGTATCTCTTCAAGTTTCCGAGATCCTAATGATAAGACTCGAATTTGGTACACCCTGTACAGATTTACCTTAATACAATGGCTAATTTTTCGTCTGGGGTTATTGGATATTCAACTCTGTTGTCTGGGTCGGTTTTTATATCGTCTTTTATTAAGTCAAGAATAAAACTAAACTCTGCTTTATTCAGTCTAAAATATTTTCTAAATTTTACTTCATCCTGTTGCAGATGTCGATTTATTAATGTAGTATAACAACCCTCATCGCGTCTTTGCTGAAATATTGGATTTATAGAGGCATTGCTATGTTTCAGATTGGCTAATTGTAATAGTATTTCGTCATCCTCTTTTTCTTCTAATAATAAATATATTGCTAGATCATCCATCACGATTCTTACCAAAGATTATTCCCTTTCACTAATAATTTTGCTATCGCGAGTTTGAGCCGCGGTCCTAAGAAACCACCTGATTAAACGGCGGCCGCATGCGTTAGTCGCATTGCGGCGGTCGCATGCGACCGCCGCGTTGAAGGAAACATACCTTTAAGCGATTCGGCCACATCCTGGCGGCCGGCGGTGTGCGTCATAGACAGAAATAGAGAACTCAAAGAAATACGCCGGCGTTTTTTGCAGTTTTGATATTTTATTATTGTTTACATAAGAGGAACCCTTTTTGTCGGCACGCAGATTTGAAGAAGACATAAAAGGACCTGATTCAATTTTTTGAATGAAACCTATTAGTTATGGTTCTTGTTTTAATGCGATTCATAAATTCAATTTAAACAACACAACAAATTATTAAAGAAATATAGAAAAACGTAATATATACAACGAATACATTTATTTAACATTCAGTTATCAGTATCAGTACTCAGTACACATTCAATTATTCGATTTGAAGTTGTACTCGATTCCATAGTATTCGATTCTCTAAAGTATTC
Source organism: Listronotus oregonensis (assembly GCA_019359885.1). NCBI lineage: Eukaryota > Metazoa > Arthropoda > Insecta > Coleoptera > Curculionidae > Listronotus > Listronotus oregonensis. The sequence continues at coordinate 62,870 of JAHBCN010004518.1, forward strand.
GATTCCGCCCATCACTAGGAACTGGCATACGAAAGGAAAAAGTAACTGGGGATGGGGAATAGTCTTGGGTAGTTCGCGAACGAACTAGGTGAAAAGAGCGCTCTTTTA